>CAWUFW010011006.1:140077-249935 GCA_963921515.1 Calotriton arnoldi | reverse complement strand
TGCCGGCACCTAGGGAAACCTAGCAAACCTATACATTTTTGAAAACTAGACCCCCAGGGGAATCCAGGATGGAGTGACTTGTCTGGCTCTCACCAGGTTCTGTTACCCAGAATCCCTTGCAAACCTCAAAATTTGTAAAAAAAACACATTTTCCTCACATTTCTGTGATGGAAAGTTCTGGAATCTGCGTGGATCCACAAAATTCCACACACCCCGCATTCCCCAAAGTCTTCCGAGAAGAATGGTACCTCACTTGTGTGAGTAGGCCTAGTGCCCGCGACAGGAAACGTCCCAAAACGCAACGTGGACACACCACATTTGTCAGGATTGGGCAAGCATACTTTTCAAAATTCTCCCAGTTAAGGTTAAAAAGAAGGAAACAGTTAAATTACCCTTGGAATCGGCTTCGCCGATTCTCTTCTTAATTGATAGTACATTATATTAGTTCCGTTTTGTCCTTCTCACCTAAGATGGCGGCCGTCATCTAATTCCCTAGTTGCTGGGTGTTCTAGTGTTTAACGATTGGATTAGTGTTTTTGAGATCGCGCGCGCGCGCCTTGCGTGCTGCGCACTTCAACTGTCATTTTCCTTGAGGAGGCAGTGTGTTCTTTTGCGCTCCTCCGTGACAGAATTATTTCGTCCAGAAACGTGAATTTCCAGAGATTCCTGCCTGTTTTCTGTGTACGAGGTTTGGTGGTATTACAGACTTAAGTTTCCTGCCGGTGAGCGGAATTTCCCTTTCTGAAGTTCTTTGTAGTCAACTCTTGGCATTACGCTGTCTTCTTTGTGGCAGACGACGTCTGAAGGTAATTCAGCTTCAATAATTAGCAGCGCTCAGTCTGAGTTTATAGATGGATTCCTGGAAACGCATTTACTTGTTGCCATTCGTCTTTGAAGTCAGAAACGAGAGAAAATATTAAATCTACGTTTCCAGAGACAATTTAAAATTGTATATAGTTTCAAGCTAAAGCCAGAGGCAAGAATAGACTGCATGAACATTTAAAGCAGCGTAGCCCTTTGATAATAGAACTATACTATTTCCAGTCTGAACTTATTTGAACTGCGAAAACTTACTATACTGCTGCGCATTAGAATTCTTGCATGAGTGTCTCAATAAGCAGAGTCTTAGTCATTCCTTCATCGTTGCATGTATGTAGAAATATATATATATATATATCTTACCATCTTACACGCCAGTTGCTTGCTGCATCTAAAAGGAAAAGAAGAAGACATTTATATTTAAAAACAGAATATCTACATTTATATCAGCGCATGCAGAGCAGATAGAGAGAGGCTTATATTATACTTACCATTTTACACGCCAGTTGCTTGCTGCGTCTAACAGGAAAAGAAGAAGACATTTAAAAACAGAATATCTACATTTATATCAGCGCAGGCAGAGCAGATAGAGAGAGGCTAACCCACTGCAGAAAGACAGGTAAAGAGTAGACAGTAAAGGCACAGTAATTAAGCAAGATAGAGTTAGGGAAGGGAAAAAGGTTACTAAATATGTTCATTTGTGTTTTCAGATGCCTAAGCAGACTCGCATAGACAGCAGTAGAAGGAGGCATTGCAGTGGAGTCTCTCTTGTCTTTCCCATACCCCATTCCCCTCTTTACTGAGGTGAATTTTATCATTCGCTGCAGTGGAGTTTGGGAGCTGGGGCAACGTTCTTCTGCTCCTGTGGAAGCTCACGAATTTCAGGTGCGTGGTACTAGCCTTCTGACAGATTGAAGTGCCAGTTACCAACTTCCACCCGGGCAGAATGGCAGAAGGATTGGATGTCAAGGCTTTGGCTTCAGTCTTAGAAGGGATACAGAAACAGCTAAGTGAGACTATGGAAGTAAATAAAAATCTTAGGGATGAAGTTAGGAAGTCTAGTCAAGAAGCTAGTTACCTCAGACAGAGATTAGATGATTTAGTCGCAGGTGTTAGCCCCGAGTCCAAAGAGCAAAAATCACAACACTTTTCACCATCTCCTTCGGCGGCGGAGTTGACCACACAAGTCATACACGCAATCTCTCCTACTATCCCTTTGGCAGCCCCAGAAAGGTTCAGTGGAGATCACCATAAGGCACAAATTTTCCTTACTCAGTGCTCTTTACACTTTCTCTGTAGACCTATCATCTTTAAGGAAGATCAATCCAAGGTGGCCTTTTTACTGTCTTACCTGAGTGGAGATGCTGCATCTTGGTCCATGCCGTTGGTTAATTGCAATGACCCTATTCTCTACGATTTTGGAAAATTTAAGGAAGAATTCCTTCGAATATTCGACCGAAGAACCATTTCTCAAACCACTGATAATGAGCTCTTGGATTTGAAGCAAGGAAATCGGGAGTTAGTAGCATACCTTGCTCAGTTTAACAAATTGATTGTGGAGACTCAATGGCCTGAAGAAAAAGAGCATCAATTTTTTATAGAGGGTTACAAGAGGAATTAAAAGATGGTTTAGCTCAGATTCCTAAAAGACCCACCGACGTGTCAGAACTAATTGATTTGGTACTCCAGATCGATCAGCGTCAAAATGAAAGAAGGAGTGAGCGTCGCAAAGAAATTAAGTATTTCCCACCTCGCCTGGATCGGATCAAGACTGAACCAGTAAAACCTGTGGAGTCCGTCGTCGGAGAAGAACCAATGCAAATTGGTTCGGTGCGTGGTCCCTTGACAAAGGAAGAGAGAGAGAGGAGAAGAAGTGGGAAGTTATTTATGTATTGTGGAAATTCAGGGCATTTTGTCAAGGAGTGTCCAAAGAAACCTAAGACCAACTCATGGGTAAAAGACAGGCCCCACCAGTAAGAGGAGTTGCTCTGGTGGGTGCGTCCGACAAGTCAACTCCGGATTCACAACTCGTCGCCAATACTCTACAATCAGCGGCTCCTCATTTGATTATTTCCAGTTTGATAAGATTTGGATCCACTGAAGTGGATGAGGTCTCTGTCATGATCGATTCTGGGGCAACTGGAAATTTTTGTGACATAAAATTTGAGAAGTCTTTGGGTATCCAGTTCATACATGTGTGGGTGTCCAATGCAGAATTGGCTAAAAACGTATTTTTAAAAAAATGTAGCGCTTAGAATTCTCGGTGCTATACCCTTAATCCCTATATTTTTGGCTCTTCCCTGTCACAGGCCCTTGCCCCACCCACACAAGTGAGGTATCATTTTACTCGGGAGACTGAGGGGAACGCTGTGGGGTAGGACATTTGTGCCGGCACGGGATTCCACACATAAATATGAAGAAAATGTGTTTTTTTCAGCTAAATTTGAGGTTTGCAGGGGATTCTGGGTATGAAAATGTTGGGGGATCCACGCAAGCCATACCTCGCTGGACTCCCCCGGGTGTCTAGTTTTCAGAAATGTGTGGGATTTGTAGTTTCCCAAGATGGCCATTGAGCCGGGGGTCAAAAACACAGGTGACCCCCTTGCAAAACAAGGTTGTTTTGTGATAGGTAATTTTGATGTCTCCTCAATACGTTTTGGGCCCTTGCCTGTCGCGGGTACTTGACCCACCCACGCGAGTGAGGTACCATTTTTATCGGGAGACATGGGGGAACGCTGTGTGGTAGGAAATTTGTGGATCCATGCAGATTCCAGAACTGTCCCACACAGAAATTTGAGAAAAATTTGATTTTGTCAGCTAAATTTGAGGTTTGCAGGGGATTCTGGGTAGGAAAACATTGGGGGATCCACGCAAGCCATACCTCGCTGGACTCCCCCAGGTGTCTAGTTTTCAGAAATGTGTGGGTTTGGTAGTTTCCCAAGATGGCCGCCGAGCCTGGGGCCAAAAACACAGGTGAACCCCCTTCCAAACCAGGTTATTTTGTGATAGGTAATTTTGATGTCTCCTCAATACGTTTTGGGCCCTTGCCTGTCGCGGGTACTTGACTCACCCACGCGAATGAGGTACAATTTTTATCAGGAGACGTGGGGGAACGCTGGGTGGTAGGAAATTTGTGGATCCATGCAGATTCCAGAACTGTCCCACACAGAAATTTGAGAAAAATGTGATTTTGTCAGCTAAATTTGAGGTTTGCAGGGGATTCTGGCCTGGTAGGAAACATTGAGGGATCCACGCAAGCCATACCTCGCTGGACTCCCCCAGGTGCCTAGCTTCCAGAAATGTGTGGGTTTGGTAGTTTTCTAAGATGGCCGCCAAGCCCGGGGCCAAAAACCCAGGTGATTCCCCTTGCAAAACCAGGTTGTTTTGTGATAGGTAATTTTGATGTCTCCTCAATACGTTTTGGGCCATTGCCTGTCGCGGGTACTTGACCCACCCACAAGAGTGAGGTACCATTTTTATCGGGAGACCTGGGGGAACGCTGGGTAGTAGGAAACTTGTGTCAGCCCGGTGATCCTACAACTTTCCCACACAGAAATTTGCGAAAAGTTGATTTTTTCATCAATATTTGAGGTTTGCAGGGGATTCTGGGTAGGGAAACGTTGGGGGATCCACGCAAGCCATACCTCCTTGGACTCCCCGGGTCTCTAGTTTTCAGAAATGTGTGTGTTTGGTAGGTTTCCCTAGATGGCCGCCAAGCCCTGGACCAATAACTCATGTGACCCCCTTGCAAAAGCAGATCCTTTTGTGATAGGTAATTTTGATGTCTCCACAATACGTTTTGGGCCCTTGCCTGTCGCGGGTTCTTTACCCACCCACAAGAGTGAGGTACCATTTTTATCGGGAGACCTGGGGGAACGCTGGGTGGTAGGAAATTTGTGTCAGCCCGGTGATCCTACAACTTTCCCACACAGAAATTTGAGAAAAATATGTTTTCATCAAAATGTGAGGTTTGCAGGGGATTCTGGGTACAGAAACGTTGGGGGATCCATGCAAGCCATACCTCCCGTGCCTCCCCCGGGTCTCTAGTTTTCAGAAATGTGTGGGTTTGGTAGGTTTTCCTAGATGGCCGCCAAGCCCGGGACCAAAAACTCATGTGACCCCCCCCTTGCAAAACCCGTGACAGGCCAGGGCCCAAAACGTATTGTGGAGACATCAAAATTACCTATCACAAAATGATCTGCTTTTGCAAGGGGGGTCACATGAGATTTTGGTCCCGGGCTTGGAGGCCATCTAGGGAAACCTACCAAACCCACACATTTCTGAAAACTAGAGACCCAGGGAGTCCAGGGAGGTATGGCTTGCGTGGATCCCCACCGTTTCCCTACCCAGAATCCCTGCAAACCTCAAATTTAGCTGAAAAAAATCAAATGTTTCTCAAATTTCTGTGTGGGAAAGTTGTGGGATCACTGGGCTGGCACAAATTTCCTACCACCCAGCATTCCCCCAGGTCTCCCGATAAAAATGGTACCTCACTCGCGTGGGTGGGTCAAGTACCCGCGACAGGCAACGGCCCAAGACGTATTGAGGAGACATCAAAATTACCTATTACAAAACAACCTGGTTTTGCAAGGGGGGTCACCTGGGTTTTTGGCCCCGGGCTCAGCGGCCATCTTGGGAAACTACCAAACCCACACATTTCTGAAAACTAGACCCCTGGGGGAGTCCAGCGAGGTATGGCTTGCGTGGACCCCCAACGCTTTCCTACCCAGAATCCCCTGCAAACCTGAAATTTAGCTGAAATAAATCAAATTTTTCTCACATTTCTGTGTGGGAAAGTTCTGTAATCTGCATGGATCCACAAATTTTCTACCCCCAGCGTTCCCCCAGGTCTCCCGATAAAAATGGTACCTCACTCGCATGGTGGGTCAAGTACCCGGGAGTCCAGCGAGGTATGGCTTGCGTGGATCTCCCAACGTTTTCTACCAGAATCCCCTGCAAACTTCAAACTTAGCTGAAAAAAACACATTTTCCACATATTTTTGCACAGAATCACCGTGCCGGCACAAATGTCCTTCCCCACAGCGTTCCCCTCATTTTCCCGAGTAACATGATACCTCACTTGTGTGGGTGGGACAAGGGCCTGTGACTGGAAAGAGCCAAAACATAGGGATTAAAAGTATAGCACCAAGAATTGTAAGCGCTACATTTAAAAAAAAATAAGTTTTTAGCCAATTCTGCACGGTGATTCCACACAAAAATATGTGGAAAATGTGATTTGTTTCATCTAAATTTGAGGTTTGCAGGGGATTCTGGGTAGGAAAACGTTGGGGGATCCACGCAAGCCATACCTCGCTAGACTCCCCCGGGTGTCTAGTTTTCAGAAATGTGTGGGTTTGGTAGGTTTCCCAAGATGGCCGCCGAGCCCGGGGCCAAAAACACAGGTGACCCCCTTGCAAAACCAGGCTGTTTTGTGATTGGTAATTTTGATGTCTCCTCAATACGTTTTGGGCCCTTGCCTGTCGCGGGTACTTGACCCACCCACGCGAGTGGGGTACCATTTTTATCGGGAGACCTGGGGGAACGCTGTGTGGTAGGAAATTTGAGGTTTGCAAGGGATTCTGGGTAACAGAACCTGGTGAGAGCCAGACAAGTCACCCCATCCTGGATTCCCCTGGGTGTCTAGTTTTCAAAAATGTATAGGCTTGCTAGGTTTCCCTAGATGCCGGCAGAGCTAGGGTTCAAAATCTACAGCTAGGCACTTTGCAAAAAAAGGGTCAGTTTTCACTGTGAAAATGTGGTATGTCCACGTTGCGTTTTGGGCCGTTTCCTGTCACGGGCACTAGACCTACCCACACAAGTGATGTTCCATTTTTCTCAGAAGACTTTGGGGAATGCTGGGTGGTTGGAATTTTGTCTTTGAAGTTTGAGGTTCGCAAGGGATTCTGGGTAACAGAACCTGGTGGGAGGCACACAAGTCACCCCATCCTGGATTCCCCTTGGTGTCTAGTTTTAAAAAATGTACAGGTTTGCTAGGCTTCCCTAAGTGCCGGCTGTGCTATGGCCCAAAATCCACAGGTAGGCACATTGCTAAAAACAAGCCTGTGCCTAGTGGGCTTGCTGCCGCCCTGGGGGGCAGTCGGGGGGGGGGGGTTGCCCCGATATGCCCCCAAGGGGGGCAGAAAGACTGTGGCTAATTCTTTTGGGGGGGTGGGGGCATTGGTATGCCCATTCTGGGCAGCCCCCACCCCCACGCATAAAAAAAGCCAGAGTAATCGCTGTCGCCTAGTGGGCTTTCTGCCCCCCCGGGGGCAGATCAGGGGCCACTGCCCCCATCTGCCCCCTGGGGGGGGCAGAAAGACTGTGGAATTTTTTTGGGGAGGTGTGGGCATTGGTATGCCCATTCTGGGCTATCCTCACCACTGAATTTAAAAAAAAAAAGAATTCCTGAGGCCTAGTGGGCTTTCTGCCCCCCAGGAGGGGCAGATAAGGGGCTATTGCCCCAATATGCCTCCCGGGGGGGACAGAAAGACTGTGGTAATTGTTTTTGGGGTGGGGGCATTATCATGCCCATTCTGGGCAGCCCCTACCCCTACATCATTAAAAAAAAATCCCTGATGCCTAGTGGGCTTTCTGCCCCCCCTGGGGGCAGATTAGGAGCTACTTCCCCTATCTGCCCCTGGGGGAAGCAGTAAGACTGATGCATTTTTTTGGGGGGGGATGGGGGCATTGGCCTGCCCATCTTGGGCATCCCCCACCCCTACATCAATAAAAAAAAAACCTGGTGGGCAGATTGGGTGCTACTGCCCCCATCTGTCCCCCAGGGGGGGCAGAAAGACTGGAATTTCATTGGGGGTGGGGGCATTGTCATGCCCATTTTGGGCAGCCCCCACCCCAACATCAATAAAAAAAAATCCCTGGTTTCTAGTGGGCTTTCTGCCCCCCTGGGGGGCAGATCGGGGCTACTGCCCCCGTCTGCCCCCTGGGAGGGCAGAAAGACTGACATTTCTCTGGGGTGGGTGGGGGCATTGCCATGCCCTTTTTGGGCAGCCCCCACCCCAACATCAATTAGAAAAAATCCCTGGTTTCTAGTGGGCTTTATGCCCCCCCAGGGGGGCAGAAAGATTGTTATGCCCAAAAAGTATGGGGGAGCAAAGGCCCTTGCCCAAGGGGCCGCTCCCCTCCCTGGTGTCTAGTGGGTGGATCCCTGCTTGGGGATCGCCCTCCTGGGGTGATCCCCAAGCAGGGATCCACTAGGGAGGGGTACTATTGGAAAGGGGGGATTCTCCCCTTTCCAATGATACCTCTTCCGTCTTTCTACGTGCTCGGGGGGCTGAGATAGCCCCCTGAGCATGTGGAAAGTGAAACTGAAATGAGCCTCTTGGCTCATTTCAGTTTCGGTTTCACTGAAATTACGTCAGCGCGACGTGCGCGCTGATCGTCATTTCAGGTAAACCAGGGGAGCAGCCTCGGGAGCTGGGGAAGCTCTTCCCCAGCTCCCGAGGCTGTTGGGGGGTAAAGGGAATCCCTCTGGTGCCCGCACCAGAGGGATTCCCTGTGCCATGTACGAGTACGGCCGGGGGCCGTCCGACGCACCGAAGGGGTTAAAGAGAATGTAGGAGAAATACCTTTTGGACTGATGTTATGACCCAAATAATCAAAATTTGTAACATTCAATTTACACTTATTCTCTCTCAGGGTAATTCCAAAATTCTTAAATCTTCTAAAAACTTTATGCCACACTCTATCATGCTCATCCTGAGTTTCTGCAAAAACAAGGACATCATCCTGGAATGCTTGAACCCTTATAATACCATCTAAAATAGTGTCCATCAACCTCTGAAACACGCTGCCTGCTGATGCCAATCCAAATGAAAGCCTAGCAAATTTATAAGCGCCAACCGGTGTAACAAATGTAGTTAGCTCCTGTGATAACTCATCTAAAGGAATCTGGTGGTAAGCAGGCCTTAAATCCAGAAGGGAAAAATGCTTGGCTCCACCTATGTTGGCTAGGAGATCCTGAACCCTGGGAAGAAGGTGACATTCCACTATAATATTTTAGTTTAAACTGCGCAAGTCAGTACTGAGCCTAATGCCCCCATCCCTTTTTCGGACAATCACAATGGGGCTAATCCATTCAGATGAGCCAGCCTCCTTGATGATGCCATCTTTAACCATCTGACCAAGCAAATTCTTCAATTTCCTTCTTATACTCAGAGGAACAGGACACACAGTGTGAGCAACTGGCAAAGCGTTTTTTTTAACTTTATAGAATGAATATCGTTTTTTACGCAGCCAATGCTGTTGTTAAAAATTTCAGGATATAACATGCGAAAATGCTCAAAAGTGGGATGCTCATTAACTTGGACATGTGACACAAACACTGCGGCCAATCTAATTGGCGGATCAGCACCAGGTACAAGAATGATGCCAAGTTTGGCCTAATCATGCCACCCAAAATATGTCTCCCTTTGATTGCAACATATACTTTAGTGCAAACACTCCCACCCAAGCACGTAATCATTTGCTCAAAATATCCCAACATGTCTATATCTTGCTCACCATAAGCCTTAGGGTGAACATCAGGCGGTAACAGTGTTACAGTGGAACTCCAGTGATTATTAGATAGCGTGTCTGAAATTATAGTGATGGGGGGCACCCGAATCGCATATCATGCTAACAGTGAGTACATTCCCAAACCTTACCTGGCAAACTGGTTCCTTGATTTTAACTTCACTATCAGACTCACTCTCCAAACTAAGCACAATGTCTGCTAAATTTAAAGGAACATCCTTCTCCACAACTTCAATACTGTGGACCCCATAGCATTTTTACCCATTCTACAAACACTGAAAAAGTGCCCCACTTTCTTGCATTTGTTGCCTAAAGCAGGACACCGTGGAAAGTTACCAAGATGAGATCTCGATCCGCACCTGTAACAAATCTGACTATTCTTAGCCATTAAAACTTTATCACTCTTGCCCTTAACACGAACAAGATCAACATGTAATGAATCCTCCACCACATTCACACCTAGTGAAGAACCAGGTACTACTTGAGAAATCAACCGTGTAGAAACCATAGCACGTTCAATGCTTTTTGCTAAATCCAAAACTTCAGTCAAAGAAGGGTCTCTGCAGGACAAGAGCCTTTCTTGTGTTTTCTTACAATAACAACTGTAAACAAATTGATCACGTAAATATGTGTCAAGTGATACACCAAAACAACAAGTTGCAGCCAAGGAACGCAACGCAGAAATGTAGTCTTCAACAGATTCATCCACTGACTGTTTTTTCTTGAAAAAGTTAAATCTTTCAAGTAGAACACTTGGTGCTTCCGAAACCTTCCCTTTTAAGCGTGCAAGTGCTTCAGCAAATTCATCCCAGTCTCCAGCCATCAGCAGATGGGGCTACAATCCTGGGCAGATTGTCAAAAAAGTCCTGACTCTCCTGACCCAAATGACTAAATAATATTGCAGCCTTGCGTTTTGGTTGCACAATTTGTGCAAAAGTGGTGGATGCCATTGATACAATGACGCAAAACTGTATTGAAACACAAACCAAAATACACCAATGCACTTGTTATTATGGCACAAGTGCTTACAGTAACAAGATGGACCACAAAGGCTGAAAGTACTTCAGGAAAGGTGTGCCTGTCACCGACAAGCACTGAAATATTCTTATGATAGATATCCAAATTTACAAAAATGCAGGGGCTTATAAAAAATAAATGTCAAATCTCACCAGAGTTTGGTTTAGCTGTGTTCCAGTAACTACATATGATAAATATATTCATCGCTAACCTTGCTGGTTAAAATTAACCCTGTTTCAGTAGCTACTAACGCTGCACATTTGACCTTAACCGGCGCAAACCTGCTGGAAAAGATCCCCTTCAAATGCCTGAAACGCAGTGACTTCAGACGGTTGGCTGCTGGCATGCACGGGTTGCCTCGGTGAAAACAACTCCTGTTGCTTAGCAACTAGGTGATTACGCACACGTGACCATGCATGTGCGTGTGGTGCACGACACAGCCCAAAAATAGCCCAATAGAGGAAAGGCACAGCTGTTGTAAAACTGCAGTTAGTACAGAGCCGAACACGTCGATAAATGACAAGGTGTAATGAGCTAAATACTATTTATGCATGTAACTGTTCTCGCGCTTGCACCTGTGCTATTGTTTGTGCATGCGACTATTCTTGTTCTAGCATGCGCGCTCGTTCCTCTGCATGCGCACATTGTACGTTCATGTCTAACAACATGTTTACATTTAATACTGTATTCTCGTGCATCTCCTCCTCGTTAGAGTACGAATGCCGGTAACTGCCATTGGCAATTCGTACTTTGATGAGGAAGGATGCACTCCAGTGGTGATCGCTGTTTTGGCTAATAAAGCTAATTCAAGAACTCCAAGACGTCTCTGCTTACTTTTTCGATGGTAACCTCCACCCTTTACATCTGGCGACGAGTTTTAGCAGCTTTCACCACCAATTTTGTGCCTTTTCTTCAATAACCTCATCATTCGGCTGAGAGACCCTGTCTCTTCATCTCAAGACTTCCAAAGGCTGTTCTCTTCTCTTTCCGCATCAGCTGTGGCAAGCTCCGTCTGGATTAACTTCTTCTTCCGGACCCGGATTTCCCTTCAAAAATCTTTAGCCCCGCTCCCGGTATGACGTCATCACGGAGGTGACGTGCGGCGGCCATTTTGGTTTGGGGATCCTCCACAGTTTTTTAACCATTTTAAGCACGTGTATTACATGTCCAACGACCGACATTCATCGGATCTTACACAAACGGATGTTTGCCTGCTATCTTCAAGCTTATCTTCAATAAGGCTTTTTGTGACCACTTTTCCTGCTACCAAGGTACTGTTTATCATATTAACAACAAGAGTATTATATTCCTTATACATGGCTTCCAGTCAGCATTTATTTCAATTGGATTATTTTCTTCCCAAACCTGGTAAGCCAAAAGAGACCTGGAAACTATGGTTTCGTTCTTTTGAAAATTATTTAGTGGCAATTGACGCTGAAAATTGCTCCCCTAAATGTAAATTGGCAATATTATTTAATTATCTTGGCAGTGCAGGCCGAGAAATCTTTGACAATCTCCCTGTCTCACTACCTCCACCTGGCGAAGGGGATGGCTGGAATGTTTATTCTGATGCAGTACAGAGACTTAACAAAAACTTTCTTGAACAACCAAGTGTAATTCTAAAAAGGTTCAATTTTATGAAAAGAAAGCAGGAATCTGATGAGTCAGTTGAAGAATTCATTTCAGTGTTAAGAAACTTGGCAGCCAATTGCAACTTTGGGGCTGCCTTGGACTATCACCTCAGAGACCAGTTTGTGTATAGTTGCTATTATAAAAAAATTCAAGAGCGCATACTTAGCTGCAGGGATCCCTCGTTATCTGAAGTTATTGACATGGCGAAGGGTATTGAAAGGGCCATTATTTCTTCTAAATGTATTGCCAATGATATTGTTACCTCTGTTAATGTTGTACAGCCTGATTCATCTGTTAATGCTGTTTCTTACAGGCCTAGATTTTCAAAACAAACAAAACAAAACTAACTCCTTCTGTTACAGGTGCGGCTCCAGAACTCATCTTGGGGACAGTCCTGTATGTACTGATTTAGGCAAAAAGTGTACCAATTGCAACAAAATAGGTCATTTTCAATTTGTTTGTAGGAGTAAGAAAGCGATTAGAGTTAGCAGTCTTCAAACCTCTGATCACATTGACAATGTTACTTCTGATTCTAATGCTTCATTACCTAATGATTTAGAGAGACTCGTGCTCTCCATTGATTCTCACCCTTTGGCATTGTCTTCTCATAGAGTCAAAGATCCCATCTGTCAGGTAACAGTGGGTGATCTTGTTCTTGACATGATGGCGGACTCTGGAGCACCTGTCACCATTGTCTCAGATGTCTTGTTCAAAGAACATTGGTCATCTCACAAATCTTTAGAAGTTCTTGACATTATTCCTAAGGCCTATGGGGATCATATTATTGGTATGCTAGGCTATTTTCTTGAATCTGTAACCTGTTTAGGACGAAAAATTGTAACAAAGGTTTATGTTGCCATCAAAGGGAAGAATATTGTAGGCTGGCAAGATTTGGCCAAGATGGGCCTCAAGTTAGTTCCTGGCTCTGATGTTCCTGTTCAAATCAATGATGATGTTTGTGTTTCATCAATATCACAATGCTCAGATAATGACTCTATTCAAATCATCTCTGAATTTCCTGAAGTTTTTACTTCCACCATAGGAAAAATTTCCAGATTTGAACATGTGATCAAATTAAAAGCTAATGTAATCCCTATCACACACAAGTCAAGGGCCATTCCTTTGAGCGTTAGAGATGACCTTAAAGTTTTACTAGACAAGTTAGTTACTGAAGGCATTATCAAAGCTACTGACTCATCCGAGTGGGTCAGTCCCATTGTCATAGTTAGGAAGAAGGATCAATCTATTTGTTTGTGTGCTGATCTACGCTCACTCAATAAAAATATAGTAGTGGATTGTCACCCCTTACCCAGAATTCAAGACTTACTGTCAAATAACACTGGTGCTACTTATTTCACACTTTTAGATCTGCACTCAGCGTATCACCAAATTCCTCTCTCTAACTCTTCCACTGACCTCACCACATTTGTTACCCCCTTTGGGGCATACACATTTTTAAGGCTGCCCTTTGGTTTAGCCTCAGCGGCCAGCGTTTTCCAAAGATTTATGGATCACATTTTGAAAGGTTTTGATTCGGTCCAGGCATATCAAGATGATGTGTTAATTTTCTAAAAACAAAGTCAGATCATTTACTCTCACTTAAAAGAGTTCTAAATAAATTTAAGGAGGTTGGAATCACTTTAGGTACTGACGAGTGTAAATTCATGGTCAACTCACTTGAATATTTGGGTCACACGATTTCTGCTTCTGGCATCACCCCCAAGTTCTCACTTACGCAGGCCATTTCTCAGGTTACAGCACCAAAGAATAAGGATTCTCTTAGGTCCTTCTTAGGCATGACAGAGTATTATTCCAGGTTTATTTCAGGTTACGCACAGGTTGTACAACCGCTACGCATACTACTAAAGAAAAATGCAAATTTTGTCTGGAATCAGGAGACACAGGAGGCATTTGACCTTGTGAAAAAGTTAATTCTTGAGGCCCCTGCACTTACTGCTTTTTCACCTGGTCATAAATGCACTATTTCAGTAGATGCTAGTCAACGAGGACTGGGAGCAGTTCTCTGTCAATGGATTAATGGAAGTGAAAAAACCATTGGTTTTTCATCCAGGTCTTTGACAACTGCAGAAAGCAACTACAGTACCATTGAGAGAGAGGCTCTGGCCTGTTCATGGGCCGTAGAGAAATTCAGGACATTCATTTGGGGCACTCATTTTGAAATTTGCTCAGATCACAAACCATTAATCCATTTGCTGAATGGTAATGGCACAGGCAAAGCCTCTGCCAGACTGGTCCGTATCCTTTCACGCCTGCATGAATATAATTTTCAAATAAGGTACATCCCTAGTGGACGCAATGTCAGGGCTGATTGCCTATCCAGATTACCTTTACTAGATGATTCATCTTGTTCAAGGTTTGATGACGTTGAAGGCGTGGTTGCGTCCATTGAGGATCTCATTGGGAACATGTCTTTTATTACCGAAGAGGACTGGATTAAAGCTTCAGAAGAAGACAAAGTTCTCTTGGCTGTCAAGAATATGATTACTTCTGGCTGGCCAAGGGAACGTTCATTACCTGCTCCTTTGAAGTCCTTTGCACAAGTTTCTGAAGAACTCTCTCTTGTTGAAAATTTACTCATGCGTGGTGATCTAGCTGTACCCCGTTTCTCTTTGTGGTAAGATTTTCCAGCTAGCACACGAGGGGCATTTAGGTGTGGGTGCCACTTCCAGAAGATTGAAGGAAAATTTTTGGTGGCCCGGCATGGATAAAGATGTCTCCAATTGGATAAGTTCTTGTCACACATGCCTTGTGTCAGATAAGCATTGGAAAACTGTTAAGACCCCGTTACATAATGTGCCTGTTCCAGAAGAGGCTTGGTCCAAATTAGCCCTTGACTTTGCAGGACCTTTTGATGTTTTGTCTAGTGACAAAAAGTATATTATTGTTTTGATTGACTACTTCTCTAAGTGGGTGGAATTTGAGTTCTAGTCTTCTCCCAGCACATCGTCTGTGATTAGTTTTCTATCAAGAGTGTTTCTGTCAGAAGGTTTTCCAAAATAACTGGTTACAGACAATGGTTCTCACTTTACCTCAATCTCTATGGGTGAATTTCTTACTGCTCATGACATTAAACATCTAAGGGTAGCATTATATTCCCCTTCCTCTAATGGTCTTGTGGAACGAATGAATAGATTCATCAAGGAGGGTATTCAATCCGCCTTGGCATGTAACTCTCCTGTAGACCTTTTTCTTAAAAAAAAGATTTGGGGGCATATTATCAACGTACTGCGATAAATATCGCAGAGCACGCTTAGCGCGATTTTGTTTAACGCCGCGTATCGCAGGATCTTATCGCCGAGATATCGCGTTATCAACGCATATCTCCACGCCGATAAAGAATCCTGCGAATTCCGCGCACATCGCTGGAAATCCAGCGTAAAAACGACAGCGATAAGCTAATCCTTGGTGATAGGAAGATGTGGACTCAGCCGTACAATCCACCTCCCATTATATGTATAGCTAAGTCAGAAATTTTTCAGATGTTAAATACCTGCGATAAAGGGGGCATAGCGCGATTTTTCTTGTCGCTTCGCGGGTCTGCTGCAGGCTTGTTAATACCGCGAAGCCGTGTTAGCGACTATTTCCATGTTGTTTTGCTCTGGAACGCCTAATTTGCATGTCATTAGCGATGGCATGCAGGGCGATGAAAAACCGGCAGCTAACTCAAGGAAACTAGCGCTAACACGGGTTAGCGTGAGCTTGTAAATAAGGCGATAATAAATTACCGCGTTAAATTACACATCATCCAGTGACTGTGTGTTTCTATAAAGTTTAAATATGTTTTAAAAATATATGCCAAGGTGTATTGAAGAATGAGTGATTGTATAAGTGTCTGGATGGAGGATTTAGTAGGTGCGTGACTGACTGTATAAGTGAGTGATTAAATGTGTCTTACTGAATGCATGGATTAGTGAGTAAACTGTGTGAATGTCTGTATCAGTCTGTCTGTTGTTGTGTAAGCTGCTGCATGGGTTGGTGAGTAGCTACATGAGTGTCTATACGGGTTATTGATTGGTTGCCTGAGTATTTGTATGGGTGCCTGAGTGTGTGTGTGGGTGGGAGGTATGTGACTCTTTGCATAGATGTGTGAGTGGTTGATTCACTGGGTGTATGGGTTCAAGAGTGCATGTGGAAACAGCTGTATGGGTGGGTGAGTGTGTGTATGGGTGTGTTTCAGTGCTACATGTGCGAGTAACTACATATGTAAAAGGCAGTATATGTGAGTGATGGTGTATATTAATAACTATATGTGAGAGTGAGTGATTGTGAGAGTGGCTGTATGGATGAGTGTGTACTTGTATCAGTGATTGTATAAGAGAGTATGTGTTAGTATCTGTATGAATAAGTGAGGTGGTGTGTGTATAACTGTATAGGTGAGTAAATGGAAGTGTGACTGATTCTTTGCATGACTGACTAGGTGTGTGAGTAAGTCTGGATGAATGGTGGTGTGTGAGTGTCTGTATAGGTGTATGAGTGCATATGATATAGTTGTATTGATGAGTGACTGCATGTATAAGTGATTGTATGGGTGAATGAGTGGATGTGTGTGTTGACGTAGGAATCAGTGAGTGCGTATGTAGTAACTGGTGTTGGTGTGTCTATGGTTTCGAAAATGGTAGTCTGTATTTTAGAGTGGGTGTATCAAAGGTTATATTAGGGTGTGAGGAGGTGCATCAGATTTTCACGTGGATGATGTCATCAGTGATGTCATCAGTGATGTCATTTGAGATGTCATCAGTGATGTCACTGACCATGTCATGAATGATGTAATATGTGACGTCATCAGCAGTGCATTGCGGGGCGCGAGTTATAGTTAGCTGAACTAACTATAACGGTGGAATTTCTCTGGTTTTGTACGAGTGAAATCTCCAACTAACTATAACGTCCCTGAAACCTATGGTTTTTTCAGTGAATTTCTAAGGTTTTTTAAATGCTAATTTCTAAGTATAACGTACCTGAAACCTATGGTTTTTTCAGTGAATTTCAATGGTTTTTTAAGTGCTAATTTCTAACTTTAACGTCCCTGAAACCTATGGTTTTTTCAGTGAATTTCTAAGGTTTTTTAAATGCTAATTTCTAACTATAACGTGCCTGAAACCTATGGTTTTTTCAGTGAATTTCAAAGGTTTTTTAAATGCTAATTTCAAACTATAATGTCCCTGAAACCTGTGGTTTTTTCAGTGAATTTCAAAGGTTTTTTAAATGCTAATTTCTAACTATGCCTACAAAGGTAGGACATGTGCAGAAAGAGGAAGAAAGGCGCAGAAAGAAGCAAGAGAAATGCAGAAAGAGGCAACAGAAGTCCAGAAAGACGAAGAAAGGTGCAGAAAGAAGCAAGAGATGTGCACAAAGAACCAACAGAGGAGCAGAAAGAGGCCTTAATGCAAAGTCATCCTGTGCCCCCAACTTTTTGCTGACGGGTACTGGTGGTAACTGACCCTGACTAGCCAGGCCCGGAGCCAGTGCTATGCTGAAAGACACTTAGAATACAGTGAAAACACCTACATACACTAGGGTACACTATGGGTTGGGCTACCCCTGTGATTGGCATGACCTCCCCTGTATGGCCCTAGTACATATTAGGGCAGGAGGGTTAAAACTACCTCTAACTAAGAGGTGCAGAAGGAGGCAAGAGAAGTGCAGAAAGAAGCAGTCTCGTTTTCAGAGTGGTGGAGAAAGGTGAGCGTTGCCTCCAAACACCTTTTAGCAATCCCACTGTGTGGGATTTACTGGAGGTAACAGGAGGGGTAGTTAGCCCCCAACGTCAACCTTGGGGGCCAACTACCCCTTTTATTACCTCCAGTAAGTCCCACACAGCAAGATTGCTAACTTGTTATATGAGGCACCGTCCCCTCCCTGCACCACTGTGCAAACTCGCCCCCTGGCGCGTTTTAAGTTGGGGGATTAAGTCCCCTTGAATCCTGAGGGTCCCTGAGGTCCAACTAGCCCACCAGGTATCTGCAGTAAGCACCACATAGCTGCGTTGCAGAGAGGTGTAAAAAGGGGCGTGGCCTCGGACCACCACTCTGCAACGCAGCCCTGTCGCGCTTACTGGAGGTACCTGGTGGGCTAGTTGGCCCCTAGAGACCCTCAGGATTGAAGGGGAATTAATCCCCCAACTTAAAACGCGCCACGGGGCGCGTCTGCACAGTGGTGCAGGGAGGGGGTGAGGCCTGATGTGACAAGTGTGCAAATGCGCCCTGTGGCGTGTTTTAAGTTGGGGGATTAAGTCCCCTTGAATCCTGAGGGTCCCTGGGGGCCAACTAGCCCACCAGGTACCTCCAGTAACCGGCATAGGGCTGCGTTGCAGAGAGGTGGTCCAAGGCCACTCCCCTTTTTACACCTCTCTGCAACGCAACTCTGTGGCGCTTACTGGAGGTACCTGGTGGGCTAGTTGGCCCCCAGGGACCCTCAGGATTCAAGGGGACTTAATCCCCCAATTTAAAACATGCCACAGGGCGTGTTTGCACACATGTCACATCAGGCCCCGCCCCCTCCCTTCACCACTGTGCAAACGCGCCCCGTGGCGCGTTTTAAGTTGGGGGATTAAGTCCCCTTGAATCCTGAGGGTCCCTGGGCTCCAACTAGCCCACCATGTACCTCCAGTAAGCGCCACAGAGCTGCGTTGCAGAGTGGTGAAAAAAGGGGCGTGGCCTCGGACCACCTCTCTGCAACGCAGCTCCCTGGCTCATACTGGAGGTTTCTGGTGGGCTAGTTGGCCCCCAGGGACCCTCAGTATTCAAGGGGAATTAATTCCCAAACTTACAACGCGCCAGGGGGCGCGTTTGCAGAGTGCTGCAGGGAGGAAGCGGGGCCTCCGGCGCGATGCCGGCTTTTCTTTTTTTTTTTTCAGAAGGGGGGCTGTGTGGCCCCCCTTCTTTTCCCATTTTTTGGGCCCTGGGGACCCCATCCCCCAGTGCCTGACCCCTATTTAAAAAAAAAACAACAACAAAAAATGGGAAGAGGGCCGCGTGCCCCCCCCCCACCCCCTCCCAGACTTTTTTTTTTTTTTAAATAAATTATTTAGAGGGGGGTTGCGTGGCCCCCCTCCTCAGGCCATTTATGGCCCCAGGGACCCCATCTCCCGGGGCCGGCCTTTCCTTTTTTAAATTTATTTATTTTTACGGGGAGGGGAGCCGCGTGGCCCCCCTCCAGGGCCACTTCTAGCCCCTGGGACCCCATCCCCTGGGGCCTGGCCTCTGTGAATGGGACCATGGGGGGAGCCCCAATGCCCCCACGGTCCCGCTGGCTCCCCGCCTCCTCCGGGAGCCGGCATTGCTTTTCCACAAGGGGAGCTGCTGACATGCAGCTCCCCTTGTGGAAAAGCAATCTGGTTTGGATTTTGAAAGCGAGAGGTTTCCCTGCTCTCGCTTTCAAAATCCAAACCACAGTTTGCTATGGCAGGGCGGGAGCCGCCCGGCTCCCGCCCTGCCATAGCAAACAGCAGTGTCCCGGGGGTGGGCACCCCGGGACACTGCAGGAGCCGGCCCTGGGGGTGGCGGTCCCCAGGGCCATCCCAAGCTCCAGGAGGGGTGCCGCGTGGCCCCCCTCCTAACCATTGCAAAGCCCCGGGGAGGTGGTGGTCCCCGGGGTCCGTATCGGACCCCCGCATTTACATTTTTAGTGCCCCGGGGAGGTGGTGGTCCCCGAGGCGTGTGGGGGCTCGAGCCCCCCCACACAGGTTTTTTAAAATTAAAAATAGAGCCCCGGGGAGGTGGCGGTCCTTGGGGCGTGTGGGGGGGCTCGAGCCCCCCATAGGTTCTTTTAGTAGAAATAGAGCCCCGGGAGGTTGCGGTCCCGGGGCGTGTGGGGGCTCGAGCCCCCACACACAGGTTATTTTTTTAAAAGAAAGCCCGGGGAGGTGGCGGTCCCCGGGGCTGCGGGGGCCGTGTGCCCCGCATTTAATGTGCAAAGCGCCAGGGAGGTGGTGGTCCCGGGGCTGCGGGGGCCCCGTGGGCCCCCGCTATTATTTTATTAGGAATGCCCCCGGGACCTGGCCCACCCGGGGGCCTCATTTAAATGAAGCAGGGGAGCCCGCGCTTCATTTTTTTAAATATTTCGGCGGGATTCGCAACCCCAACGCGAATTCCGCCGAATCTTTTTTTTTTTTAAAATGCTTTTTTTGGCCCTGGGGGTCCTTGTGGGACCCCCTGAGCAGGCCTAGGGGGTCAGGGTGTTTCTACCCTGCCCCCTTTTCTTGTTTTTCATGCTTGTTTCACTGTTTTCTTGTGACTCGGTTCTACCGAGTCACAAGATGGCTGCCAACACTTCCTGGTTTGGAGTGTTGGCAGCCAATCACAGTGAAGCTCGTGGTCGGGAGGGTTCGCGAATCCACCGCGTCCCTAGATATCAAAACTTTTATTTTTTTAATTTCTCAGCAACTACTGAACGGATTTACACCATTTAAAAAAAAGGTCGCTTTCTGAACCAAGCACTACCTTTTTGCCAAATTTGGTGTAATTCCGTTCAGCTGTTCGGGCTGTAGCCGTGTCTAAAGTTTCCTATGGGAAATTGATTTTCCGACCTCTATTTTTTTAATTTCTCAGGAACTACTGAACGGATTTACACCATTTAACAACAAGCATCTGCAATGCAATAGGTCTCGCATTTGCGAGAGTTAAAGCTATTAGCGTTGTAAATGACAATGTCTTCCCACAGCTCAGCCCACTAAGCCTATGTGCGGGGGGGAGCGAAGGATTACACAAAAAGCAGCAATTAATTCACTCACTTGTTGAAGGCTGCAGGTCTTCCAGGAGCTGGGCTGATGCAGGAAAATGGACCAGAACACCGTAACTGAAATCAGCAGGAGGGTGGAGGAGGCAGCTACAGCCAGAGAGCGAGCATTTGACAAACATGCACAGGGTATTAAAAATGCAAAAATAGACATTATTGGTAGAATGTATGCTACTGTGTTTTAGAAACTGCTAAAATGCTGAAGTGTGGCACAAAGCAAGAGACTAGGACAGTTTTCCCCCAAGCCCTTAACTAAGGCATGCTATCAGTTTCTTAAGGGCTGCATGTTTTTTGTTACGGGGCAGAACTCAGCTGAGGAAGATCACATGATTTGTCGAGGTCCACAGAGTGAACAAGCGAAAAGGCTGAGATGTTTTGGTCAGAACCAAAACAACTACCTATTTAATAATTCCGCCGCCTAGCCGACTAAGCCTATGTGTGGGAGGGGTGGGGGGGCGCGAAGAGTTAGAAAAAGAATTGCAATTAACTCACTAGTCAAAGGCTGTCTGTCGTTCTGGGGGCTGGCCTGATACAGGAAGTTGGACCTTAACTGAAACAAGCAGAAGGGAGGAGGCAGCAGCCACAGTTCAGGGAGCGAGCGTTCGCATGAAGAGCAGCTGTTCCAAAAAATGTTTTAAAACCATTAAAGTGAAAGCGCGGCATGGGGCATTTTATTAAAAAAAATACTTTGTTAAGGTAAATACGGCAAGCTGCATATAAAGAAAGACTCGCGATCAGCATGAAACTGAAAGCGCAGGTTAAAAAAAAAAGCAGTTTACACCATAACTGAAACAAGCAGGAGGGAGGGAGAGGCCACTATTTCCCAGGGAGCGAGCGTTCACATATTCTCACAGCAGCTGAACACTGCATACTCATTGCTGTAGCATTCTCTGCAACTTCTGCACACGCAGCAGGGACATGCCCTTCCCAGGCCACGGGAGAGCAGCTGCTGGTACCGCACACGCACATCGCTCTCGTGGATCCGATCTACTTCGATGAAAGCGCTGCAGCGGGCTGTGAAGCGGGGAGGTAGCATATTTTAGAGACAAAGCGCAGCGTCCATATCAGGCGCACGGTGGCATAAAGCAAGTAATTTAAAAGTATGGAGCGAGCAGTGAAGCAGCATAGCGCGTGCAGGAATGCCGCGCTGTGCATTTTGAAAGAAAGGCATGTGGTTGCTTAAAGAACCAGTGGTGCGCGCGCACCACAGAGGAACGTGGGGAAAGGGAGCGCGGCAGCGAGGCGAACACGCGCAGCAGCGCGTGCTAGACACCGGTGGGAATGGGTGGGGCAAAGGCGGGACATGCGCCCGCCTTTGCCCAATTGCGTGCTGTATTTTTTTTTAAAAAGAACGCTAAATCCAATGGCATCCTGCAAAAGCAAAACCACACGCACGAGCGTGTGGTTAGCTTTCTGAAGCCCATACAAGAGGTCTCGCGCTGCGCGAGCAGTTCTGCGCACTGCAACGCTAGGCGCGAGACCTAAAAAGGACTCTTTCTGAACCAAGGGCTACCTTTTTGCCAAATTTGGTATAATTCCGTTCAGCAGTTCGGGCTGGAGCCGTGTCTAAAGTTTCCTATGAAAAATAACATGGGGAAAACACGTTTTGGGACCCCCCTTTTTTCTCGGCCCCCGCTTCGCAAATCACGCCAAAACTTTCAAGACAGGAGCTGACCGGAGCACCCCACTAGTTTTGAAAATTTCGCAAAGATTCGTAAAACGACGCCAAAGTTAATAGGAAAACAAAAAATGCTTTTCCTTTGGAAAATAGGTCCTAACTATAACTACCTACTGGCGACCGCCAGTAGGTAATATATTGAAACGAAACAACTTGACCCATGATAAATGCTAGATCATGTAGAAATCCCTAAATTTGGAGGGAAGAGAACAATTACGTAAGACCTTGAAATGGCTAAACTGGGCATAATATATATATATATATTTTTTTTTTATAGGGGGAGGGTGATGTAATGAGCTAAATACTATTTATGCATGTAACTGTTCTCGCGCTTGCACCTGTGCTATTGTTTGTGCATGCGACTATTCTTGTTCTAGCATGCGCGCTCGTTCCTCTGCATGCGCACATTGTACGTTCATGTCTAACAACATGTTTACATTTAATATTGTATTCTCGTGCATCTCCTCCTCATTAGTGTACGAATGCCGGTAACTGCCATTGGCAATTCGTACTTTGATGAGGAAGGATGCACTCCAGTGGTGATCGCTGTTTTAGCTAATAAAGCTACTTCAAGAACTCCAAGACGTCTCTGCTTACTTTTTCGATGGTAACCTCCACCCTTTACACAAGGAATCCAGCAACACCCAAACAAAACCATAATCCAAGAGGAAATCCACAAACAGGCTGCCAGGTAAATTCCAGAAAACTCAGAAAAATTGCTGTAGGCTCCTTAGGGTTCAAATCCTGTCGCCAAATGTAATGAGGGCATTTGCACTCCAATGAAGATAAACCCAAGGTAGATCCCAAAAATATCTTAATTTCCTTGTACAGTTCAATATGGAGCTCACAGCAAGCATAGCCACCGCATCGGAGAGTCGAAGTTAACTGACTCAACCGATGCGTTAGCCATATCATCCAAGCTCTTACAAATTCAATACTAAACAATTCCACTACAAGTCATAACAAATTCTTACCCCACGCGCGTTGCTTTAAGCCCAAACAATTCTATTACAGGACCGGAGGCTTCGGATTATGCTTTCTCTTTCTTTACTGAACATATACAGCAGCCAATGAAAAATGTTTTAACATCTAAAATAACTACATTTCCCACAATGCCATGGTACATCAACAGTAACCATAGAGACTATAGCCCTATATAAGGAAGTCCAAACATGAACACTTCCTCTTTCTTTGCTGCTTGCAGCTGAGTTAAGTGTTCCCTAATTTTTCTATTTTGCCATTATATTGTATTGTAAGTAGTATGTAATTCGTTATATATTGTATCAACTTACTGTTGTGTGCTTTGAACTTCCCGGTCACGGGCGCGATCCTCGAGCCGTGACCGCCAGTGTTAATCTTCATTTTCTGTGGAGCGCTGCTCCTTTTAGGTATCTACATTGTGCGCGGCAAGGGCGGTAACCGCGTCCGGCGCTTCGCCTCGCCGCGACCTGTGTTCCTTCCCTGCAAGTTTTTTTGCTACCTTCTTTTGCCCATAGTTCTTACCGCGCCTGAGACGCGAGTTGCGATCGCGAAAGCCTCCCCTCATCGGGCCCGCGTTCATAGAGAGCCTGACGTTGCGTAGCCCAATTGGGCTACATTTGGGCTATTTTTGGGCTACGCGACGCCCAAATTCAAAAAAGATTTTACCGCGAGTGACTGTCAAGTCAGTTTTCTCGCTGGATGTACGCCGCTCCTAGGCTGCAATAATCTGGACGGCCCAAGCCAGGTGCAGGCTATATATATAAAGAATTTGGCTCTCGCTTACGCCCTGAAGGGCTGGAATAATTACAGACAACAGCTGGGCTGAGGAGCAAATCTCGAGTTAGTGCACGGTGGGTAGCTCCCCCACTTAATTACCAGAGGAATTTGACTGGGCAGTGATAGTGAAATTATTTTGAAGCTGCTCAAATAATTTCCATTATGGAGCAGTGGGCCACATTCGAGGACGACGAATATGGGTACTATGAAGAAGAGCAGGGTCCATGTCTGGAAGACACTTTGGTGGATGCCTTAGACACATCAGTGCAGCAGTCGGTAAACCGAGCCATTGAGTCAGCCGTTCCCCAGACGGTTAACCAAGCCCTGGCAGCGGCGCTCAAGCCCATTACTGCCCAGTTGGAAAGATTTGCGAAGAAGCATGGGTTTCAGGGGCCTGCTAAAGCAGCCTCAGCGCCTGGTACCTCGGAGGAAAAAGGCAGAAGCAAAGCAAAGCCCTCGTCATGGCCGCATGCACAGGCCCTAGAGAAATTGCCCAAGGTTACCACTGAGGAACATCAGTACTCCACCCCGGCTGTTGCGCCTTCTGCGCCCAAAGATCAAGACACTGATGTACGTACAGATACTTCTTCTACACCTCATAGCTCCCCGTCTAGGAAGAAGGCTAAGACAGCGCACATAAATTTGCCCACTCCTACCAATTTCCAACTTCCCAGCCCTTGATTTTAACCCCCAAGACATTGTGCACCCAAGGTCCTCATATTGGGCCCCGGAGGTCTCGGACTACATCCATCAGAACCTCCGCAAACATTTTGATAAGGACGTCCGGACCAGGCTCAGGGGGGAATGTCCTCAGCCCGATATTCCGGATAAAGTTGCTGATACTCTGGATATCGATCCGAATATGCTGGCGTTCTTAAAAAAGTTTGCCAAAGACCCCAAGAAAGGCATCGAACGAGCTTGGCGGGGATGCCAAGATAAGCTCTTGGACGTCACCGGGCCCTTGGCAAACATTTTGGAGATGGCGCTAGTGGCCAAGGAGACTGGGACTTGGGTGGACCCTGACATATTGGCTGGTTGGACCCAAAGAGCCATATGTTTTTTGGGCAATGCGAACTGTGCTATTTCCACTGAGCGACGGAAATCATTGCTGATGAGGATGGACAGCAATCTCATGGAGTTAGCCTCCACGTAGGCAGGTCTCTTGGCGGAGGGTCTTCTCTTCAGCGACAAGTTTGTGAAGGACGTGTCGAAGTATGTAGGTACTTTCACGTCATTGGATAAGGCCCAAACAAACATTAAAAGAGTTTTCCAGGCTGGCCTTTTTGGACGGGCCGGGCGAGGCAGGGGCCGCTTGCCAGGCCGCCAGTACTATCAGGGCCCTCCCAGAGGCGGCTACGGTCGCGGAAGAGGAGACTGGAATGACAGCATAAGAGGTGGTACCCTCTATCCAACCAGAAGGTTTACCTGCCGTCTGCACCACACCATCGAGGGGGACAACGGGGAAACTTCCAACCCCAGATTACCTCAGGTAAGAATACTAAACTCTTCTTTGTATTTTCTGTGGGGTCGTACCCGTCATTTTCTACACAATTGGGCAGCGATCACACGAGATGCCTGGGTTTTACAAACAGTTCAAGGATTTCACATAGAGTTTTTCCAGACTCCAACACAAGAGTTTATTCCACCTCCGTTGGTTTTTCCCCAACAAGACGAAATTTTTATAGAGCGCGAAATAGGGGACTTGCTGGAGAAAAACACGGTAGCCTACTGCGACAACAGGCCCGAGGGTTTCTGCAGCAATGTCTTCCTGGTGCAGAAGAGAGGTGGTGGTCACAGACTAGTTTTAAACCTGAAAGGGTTCAATCAATTCGTCCTATACAGACATTTCAAAATGGAAGGGATTCATTTATTAATGGACATTTTGAGACAGGGAGACTGGCTGGTCCGCTTGGACCTCAAAGATGCCTACCTAACCATGCCGATCTTTCCTCCTCACCGACGTTTCTTACAATTCCGGTGGCAGGACGGATGGCTGGAATATTTGGTCCTGCCTTTCGGTCTTTCCTCGGCTCCTTGGTGTTTCACCAAGTTGATGAAGCCCGTGACCACTCATCTCAGGGAGCAGGGTATTCGTCTAATAATTTACCTGGACGACATACTCATCATGGCACCGTCATTCTCCCTAGCATCCCAACATCTTCAGAAGACGGTATATCTGTTGGAGAATCTAGGTTTTGTGATCAATTCCTCCAAATCAATTCTGTGCCCGACACAGTTGATAGAATTTCTAGGTTTTGTCATCAACTCTCAGACCGCTCAACTTCAACTGCCCAAATCTAAGTTGCGGGATCTGAAGAAAGAAATGAAGTTGACATTAACCAAGCAGGTCATGTCGCTGAGAGCCATTGCTCGCCTAGTGGGGCTTCTGGCGTCCTCAATACAGGCGATCTTCCTGGGCCCATTGCACTAACGGGCCTTTCAGCGCTTAAAGATACAACACCTGCAGAAGGGGCTTTCATATTCAGACCAGGTTCCCCTCACAAACGAAGTCAGGGAAGAACTCAGGTGGTGGCTAGCCCACGTAGATGCTTGGAACGGCCGAGCTATATTCGGCTCGCGCCCAGAGGTGGTGATAGAATCCGATGCCAGCCGGTGGGGCTGGGGGGCACGATGTGGAGAGATAGCCACAGGGGGCAGATGGTTCCTCCAGGAGTTGTCATTACATATCAATTGTCCTGAACTCCTGGCAGGATCCTTTGCGATTCGAACCCTCTCACCCAAGAAGGTGTCTTGTTGCATCCTCCGGAGGATAGACAACATATCAGCGGTGAGATATATAAACAAACTAGGGGGAACGAGATCCCCGATGCTGGCGGAGATCGACAAAGACTTTTGGCATTATTGCCTGTCTCACCAAATAACGGTGATAGTGGAATACCTTCCAGGACAGGACAACACGATAGCGGACTGGAATTCCCGTCACTTGAAGGATTACAGCGACTGGAAACTGCACCCCTCACTATTTCAAATGGTTCATGCGATTTGGGGCCCTTGCAAGGTAGATCTATTTGCCTCCAGACTCAATCGCCAGGTAGACACATTCTTCAGTTGGAGACCAGATCCTCTGGTGAAAGCCACGGATGCCTTCACGCAGGACTGGTGCAGGACATTGAATTATGCGTTTCCTCCTTTCGTCCTCATTCCCAGAGTAGCGAATCAAATAGTCCACCAGAAGGCAGAGGTTCTTTTAGTCACACCAGTGTGGAAATCCCAACCTTGGTTCCTAATACTGTTGAAGTTGACGTGCGACTGCCCTCTCCTCCTTCCGTGGTCTCAAACGATGCTCCAGGGCCCTCAGGGAGAACTGCATCCATTAGTTCTTTCGGGGCAGTTGTCCCTGATGTCCTGGAGGCTTTCAGGCAACTGTGGTCGTTGCCAGGAATTTCGAAAGAGGCTTCAGCTTTCATCCAGCAAGCCTGGGCCCCTCTACTAGGAAGCGATATTCCTCAGCATGGCAAGCATGGTTGGGTTGGTGCTTGGAGAAGCACGTGGATCACGTGGAGGCAGATATCTCACAAATATTGAATTTTCTATCCAAAAAAGCTTCCGAAGGACTGTGTTACAGGTCAGTTAATAACTTCCGATCCGCTATCTCGGCTGGACATGCACAGGTAGACGGTAAACCGGTAGGTATGCATCTTGTGGTATGTAAACTTCTCAAAGGAATACGAGTGGCGAACCCTCCTAAGGCTAAGTATTCGGCTTTATGGGATGTGTCTAAAGTTTTAAATTTATTTGATAATTGGCCGCATAATCCTGAGTTACCTAGGAAACAACTGTCAGCTAAAATGGCTCTGCTTCTTTGTTTATCTGCCGACGAGTCTCTGATGTCAAAGTTCTAGACGTAACAGGTAGTGTCTTTTCTCCTGAAGGGGTTTCATTTGTAATTTCGGCAAGGACAAAGACTTTCTTACGGTCTATAGATTACAATGCATTTCCTTCTAATGATAAATTGTGTGTAGTAAAATGTCTTAAAGCTTATGAAGAATGTACCCAATCTCTCAGACCGGTTGGTTGTTCAAGGCTATTAATTGCCTGCAAAAGCCGTTTAAACCAGTTACTTCTGCCACAATTGCTAGATGGCTCAGATATGTAATGACAGAGGCGGGCATTGATACTCAAGTATTTGGGGCTCACTCTGTGAGAGGCGCTATGGCCTCAAAATCATTTATGCTAGGCACCAGTGTACAAGACATAATGAAAGCAGCTGATTGGTCATCTGATTCTACATTTAAACAGTTTTATTATAAACCTGTGGGCGATGTTGCTTCTGTTGTATTAGATAAGCGTTAAACTAGCATAATCCGAAGCCTCCGGTCCTGTAATAGAATAAAACATTTGCTAGCATTCGCACCAAGAATTTTCAATTCTATTAACGACACGGAGGCGAGGATTATCCCGCCCAATATATAATTCATGTTTATGATTACTACTAATTACCCACCCTAATACGGTTAGTTATCACGGTTATTACGAGTTGATATTTCTGTTTCAGGAGCTGAGCAGAAGGGTGAATAGACGATCGCTTATTTGGATTTCTTGGAAGGCGTGCGATACATCCTTCGTCTACATGTACTTCTGTTGAAGTTATCATACTAATGAGTTGCAGTTTTTCTACAAGTTCTGTCATCATTGGACAAGTTGCAAAACAATACAAGGACAATACTCGTTCAAGGCAAAGAAAGAGGAAGTGTTCATGTTGGGACTTCCATATATAGGGCTATAGTCTCTATGGTTACTGTTGATGTACCATGGCATTGTGGGAAATGTAGTTATTTTAGATGTTAAAACGTTTTTCATTGGCTGCTGTATATGTTCAGTAAAGAAAGAGAAAGCATAATCCTCACCTCCGTGTCCTTAATAGAATTGAAAATTCTTGGCGCAAATGCTAGCAATTTTTTTTATTCCATGCCAGAGCGCGTGCTACTTTAACCTATATAATACCATGCCATGACTTGAGCTTGTTCAACAGCGCTAACCGAGGAATGGACATAGAAGAAACAATGGATATGCAACAGGACGTCAGTGCACTGCGCATGCCAAGGATTGGGTATGTGCAGTGTGCATGCTCAGAATGTAGGGTAACAGACACAGAGGCTGCATCTGATACCGGGCATATGAGCAGGGTCCGGTGTGTTTATGAGGAGAAAAGAAAGGAAAACGCCCAGAAACAGAGAAATACTACTTTAAAACAGATGTGTTTATTGTTTTTAACAACAGAACAGGGCATGTAGTCATGGTAGAATATTGTGATTCCACTATTAATCAGGATGTGGCCTTACGGCCAGCACTGCCAACTTTGGAGTTGAGGAACCAGGTTCGAGCCTCGGCATTGGCTCAGCATTCTGTGATTCTGGGCAAATCACTTAATCTCCCCCGCCTACCAAAAATGAATGTGACCTTGTGTAACGTAACTCGTGCTGATGTAGAGCGCTCCAATACCTTTGAGTTTGAGCTATATAAAACTGCAACAACAAAAACAATACCATATAGGGTAGTAACATTAGGGTTGCCACTTTAATACGGGTATGCCCAATGTTTTAATGTCCTATTCGGTACACAATTTAGAAAAATCACCTAAAGCTGGTATTTTACCCCTTACCAATGCCTACTTTAAAGAGTAAATGTAAGAAAGCACTTTAACATGTGTTCTACAGCTGCCCTAATTACCCATGACTGATAAGACAGAAAGGCCATGTTAACAAGCATTGGCAAAGCCAATAGGTTTCGTCTATGCAAAACCTATTGGGTTTGCCAATGTTCTTTTTTATATGTTGCACAGCAACACAAACATCGGGGTGGGGAGAAAAAGAGGCAACGAAAATAGCTGACAACTAAGAAGGACAACGTGGAGACACATTGAAAGTACACATAAAACATTAAAAAACACATTAGCAAGTTATTTCTCTTTGTTAATTTTTTTTTTAAAGATGGCCTAAAGTAAATAAAAACAAAGCACTATGTGCATTTCCAGTGCTCAGTTTGTATGGGGCCCTAAACACATAGATATTTTATAAATAGGTGGTTTTGAAGCATTATCTGGTGTAGAGGTGCTGATGGGTCCAGGAAGCAACTGCTCTGGCGACATGTTTGTTGTCTGCCTCAAATACCTCGCTGTCTGACTTCATCTCAGCGCTCACGTCTTTGCCACAGCAAAGAATCTCTTAACTGTGGCACGTTCAGGACTGTAATAAAAAAAAAAAAAGCACAGAGCTGCGGTTTCCTAGAAACCAGAGAACATGAGCATGAAAGGCTGTTTCTGTGGTCACGTTAAAATTGCAGCACTGTTATGATCAAAGCTGTGCTGGAAGAAAAAAACAGCTGACACGATTGCTGTTTGATTGAGAGCGCCTCGAAAAGTGGGGAAGAGATTAATTTAAAAAAGTACCTCCAGAAGCATGTATCCACTGGAAGGACACTGGCCACCAGAAGCAGTACTTTGTCAAGGCTCCACGGCACGATGACGGAGGCGAGGAGTAGGACACCCAATAAAGTATTATTGCATGGATCCTCTTTAAGTAAGATGGTGCCACGAAACCCCATCCACAGTGTCTGCATCAATCCAGCTAGGGCTTCCAACTGTCCACCCAAGGAAGTCCAATAATAACATTCCAGGGATGATGCACGTGTTACAGAGCAGTGCATCATCCCCTTGATACAGAATTTTGGTAATGAATACAGGATACAACAGAGGCGCTAACCAGCAAGGAAACGAGTGACGTGGAAGCCAGCCAATGGTAAGTAAAGTGTCGAGGACCCACGTGGGAGCCAGCCAACGGTACGTAAAGTGATGTAGGAGCCACGTGGGAGCCAACCAATGGTAAGTATAGGTAAGTAATGCGTGGGTTCTAAGCCCTCTTTAAGATAAAAAAAATATATAATAGAATTTGCAAGCGCAGTGCTGGCGAAACCTAAAAAAGAATACAGACAATTTTATATAACGTTCTACTTAAGAATTATGCCTGGGTAGAGTGTTAAAACGTGAATAGATGGCCAGTATTTTCCCCTGGGAAAGGTGGCAACCCTAAGTAACATAGAACATGTAAAACTGTTGTAGGCCACAGCTTACCACATTCTTTCAGCAGAACATACTCAGGTTATTCCCAGTAGACTGTGTCCTAATATCTCCTCTTATGTTGCCACATTTGTTAAGCACAGTCAAATGACAAATAAGCATGGCTTGTCTTCAAATGTCTGTTGTTTACAAATATGATACACCATTTAGTGAATTATTTTATGCTTACAGGTTTAATCTTTCATTTAAGTACAAATTCTTCTTTTTAAAATCACTTACTGGAAAATGTCAGTTAAAATGAGATTTCCACACTGGTTCTTCAATTTCCACTGTCTGTGTGGTCTGTTCCTCTCAGTTTATTTTTTATATTGGTAGGTCAGTCCCTTAAGATGCTGTTTTTAAAGCTTCCAGTATGCTTTCTTTGATGATAAACAAGATGACTTTTTTGTATGAAGCTTTTTTCACATTCTGTACATTTATAGGGTCTCTCCCCCGTGTGAATTCTTATGTGTTCGTTCAAATAATCTTTCCGATTAAATCTTTTGTGACAGAAGGTGCACACATATGGCTTTTCACCTGAGTGTATTCGACAGTGTACAATAAGATGGGTTTTCTGAAAAAATCTTTTCTTACATTCAGTACATGCATAAGGCCTCTCTCTTGAATGTGCTTTTAAATGTCTTGTATAATCCCCCTTCACACAGTAATTTTTATCAGTAGAAGACATGTATGTTTTCTGATCTTGCTCAGTGATTTGTAGATCTTTACACAAGTGTGAGTTCCGCAGATTGCTGTTGCAGTTAATATATTGCTCTGATCCGCCTGTTCCTTGGTGTATATTGACATGCCCTGGATAGTTGAGACTACTTTGACAGTGAGAAGTTGTCTCTTCGATGCTTTCCGGATAGGTTTCTTCCCATATAAGATTTCTAGGTTGTGCTTCCTTATCACAGCTCGGAAAAACCATCATATTGATTCTCTCTGAAATCGCTTTATGAGGCAGTCTTTTTGCAGGATATTTTAAAGTGTCTTCATCTTTCTTTTTTCTGGTCATCCTTTGATCATCTGTTAATGCAGAATAAAAAGAACAGAGTGCAGTAAGAATCTTACTAGACAGTAGAAAAATGAGAATGTTACAGCATCAATAGATCTACAGAAAACAATAAAATGGAATTTAATACAAACAACACTGCAGGTATCATTAAAGAAAAACGACAAACAAAATACACATCCAAATTAAAATAAAATCATACAGAAGTGGCTTTAGAGCACAGGTCTCACAAAACTAATTAGTCAATCGTGAAAACAAACAGTAGATCGGTTCATCCTATGAATCACTGGAACCCAAAGTACACAGAACATTTTGAATTTGATACCTAAGGTCTCTAATGTACAGGATCACATGGGCTCAGGTTTAGACATCCACAGAATATCAGCAGAGTCTCCTTCCACTCATCCTGATTGTGGCAGTTCAGGAATTCCTGAAGACTGGACACCACCACAGAGCAAGAAAAGGCAAAACCTCGCTTTGTATGAGACTTTGAAAAATCCAGAATTTTGTGAGTCATCTTGGCAGTGGCTGGTTTTAAGCCGAATGTTTATAGAAGCCTTGCCTTGCTTCACAAGCTTTCTGATGAGTTTAGGCCTCGAGCAAAATATTGCATTTTTGCTTGGACTGCCTTACCTGGCTCAAGATTCTGGACTGTATCTACGACCTTTCTTGTAACTCCTTGCTTGTACTGTGGCAACACAGTGCCTGAAAAGGAAATAAAAAAATAAAACAAAATGAAACAAGGCAAAGACTAGAAGTAAATGGAGCCAATATGTCAGGCTTTGGCGCCAACTTTTGGGTCAGTGAATGTTTTAACTAAAACAGTACAAGGGGTCTTTTTTGTGTGTAGTAAATTATGCAAGAGTAGAATCCATCACTCACAGAGAGGTGAGCCAGAGACTGAACTTGTCTGACATTCACTGAAAAAAACAACAGTTAAAGTGATGTTATAAGTAGTGCATGGCGTTGGTGCAAGTTATAGTTGGTTCTGCTAACTATAACTGGTGAATGTCTGTGTTTTTTTATTTCAAACATTATGTTGCCGCTGACACATTCATTTAACTGTAACCTCACTTTAACCTTTGCTTTTTCAGTGTATTTCTAAGTTTAATATAATACGGTTACTTTGATCCGTCCACTCGACAGGTTATCATTCAGGCTGCCATTTTGTCCAGATTGGATTACGTCAGCTCACTCTATCTGGGGATCAATAAGTCTGAGACTTTGAGATTACAGAGGGTTCAGAATGCGGCGGCCAGAACTCTTCTTGGCCTCCTTAGAACTTGCTCTACCTCTAGTGCCATCCGCCGACTACATTGGTTGCCGGTGGCCAGACGCGTGGAGTTTAAGTCCCTTTGCATGGCCTTTAAAATCTTGAACTCTTCTTCTCCTGGCATTTTGGCCACCCTGCTCTCACCCTACACGCCCTCCCGCCAACTTCGTTCTATCGGCCAACATCTGGCGGTGGTTCCTAGGGTAAGGAGAGTACGGGCTGGTGGGCGCTCCTTCAGCACACTGGCAGCTGAACTCTGGAACTCTCTCCCACTGTCTATCCGCGGCTTGACCAATTATTTGGCATTCCGTAGGGCAATTAAGACACATCTCTTCCCTTCACTGTAGGTTCTTTTGTTTTTTCTCAGAGGTTTTCCTTTTAGCTGCTTTTAGCTGCTTTTAGCTGCTTTTAGCTGCTTTTAGCTGCTTTTAGCGCCGGGACGCCCCTTTGCTGGGGCAGCTGTGCGCTCTACAAATAATATAACATAACATAACAATTCCTAACTATAACTTCACTTTAACCTTTGTTTTTTTCAGTGAATTTTAGGGTTTCATTATAAAACAAAACATCTTAGCTAATACCAGGCCCACAAAAATAAAAGAAAGGAACAGACTTAAGGAAAACAACATGTTAGACTGCACAACCTGTGGGGTCTTTTGCTGGAAGATTTACCATGAGGAACTTACAAAACCCCAAGAACTGACTGCCTGCCCTCAACCCTCTGGAATGAACAAACTGTGCCCACTCAACAATAAATCCAAAATTCTGTGGTGCATTGAGGCCTTTAAGTTGTTTGTTGATTAGCATGCATACACAAGACACTAATTGTGTTTATCTTAGGCGGAATGCTCAGCAGGACTAACCATGTCCCTGTATCCCACCCAGGCTCCATCGCGGTCAGCGTGACTTTCACCTGGTCTCGCATAACCAGGAAACCGCGAGTGGCGCTTTCTAGGCCCTTTTACTTACCTGAAATCTTTAAAATTGCATACCTCAAGTTCTACCGATTGGATTTTTGTCGTTTAGGTGTCAGATAATTTATAAATATTTACTTTATTTTTCTAGATTGGCATGGGATTTTTGTGTGTTGTGTTTTTACTTTATTACTGTTTGAAGTGGTGCATACATTCTTTACATAGCGATACCAAAGGGGTTGATGGACGGAGCGTTAGAGTAAATCAAACACTCACCCCCAGTCAACTGATCTGGGTTTAATCCATCATCATTCTTTAGCTCACTCCACCACCCCAGTTCAGAAAAGGCCATATGCAAATCAGTCTGACCCTGTGCCTCATGGGAACAGTCCAGCCCGAACTGCCAAGCCATGTCTTCCCTGGATCGGAAACAAGCATCCTGGGACCGGTTTCGGGTTCAAAACCCTCATCAGCCAGGCTATCTTGAATCCAGTGGCAAAGTGAGCAAGGGACCCACGTCTGGGCATACCCTGCCAACTTAGGGCGAACAAAGCGATACCAAAGGGGATGATGGACGGAGCGTTAGAGTAAATCAAACACTCACCCCCAGTCAACTGATCTGGGTTTATTCCATCATCATTCTTTAGCTCACTCCACCACCCCAGTTCAGACATGGCCATATGCAAATCAGTCTGACCCTGTGCCTCATGGGAACAGTCCAGCCCGAACTGCCAAGCCATGTCTTCCCTGGACCGGAAACAAGCATCCTGGGACCGGTTTCGGGTTCAAAACCCTCATCAGCCAGGCTATCTTGAATCCAGTGGCAAAGTGAGCAAGGGACCCACGTCTGGGCATACCCTGCCAACTTAGGGCGAACATAGCAAAACCAAAGGGGATGATGGACGGAGTGTTGAACATTGCAAGCACTCACCCCCAGTCAACTGATCTGGGTTTAATCCATCATCATTCTTTAGCTCACTCCACCACCCCAGTTCAGACATGGCCATATGCAAATCAGTCTGACCCTGTGCCTCATGGGAACAGTCCAGCCCGAACTGCCAAGCCATGTCTTCCCTGGACCGGAAACAAGCATCCTGGGACCGGTTTCCAAACCCAGATCAGTTGACTGGGGGTGAGTGTTTGATTTGCTCTAACGCTCCGTCCATCATCCCCTTTGGTATCGCTACATTCTTTACATGTCGCCTCTAAGGTAAGCCTGACTGCTTTTGTCCCAATTTACCAGAGGGTAAGCATAGGTTGATTTGGGATTTCTTGTGACTTAACCCTGACAAGAATTGTGGTTGCTGCTTGAGTAGGGTTTTACCCCCTTCAACCAGTAACCCAATTCCAACATCAGTGATAAATGATTCGAGGTATAAAGCGAATAGACACCCAGTCCATCAGAAAAGATGTGGAAGCTAGATTACAACAGCAGAGTGTAGCCACTGGTGTCCAATATATACAGTGAATAAATGTAAGCACAAAATAAAGTTATAGTAAGATACAGATGAATGCAATAAAGACGTGATCCTTATGTAGTGGAGCAGTTGAATGGCCAGTGTTAACACAACAGAGGCGTGAGTTCTTCAGGACTGGTGATCCGTTTTGGGAACAAACTCCCATTTGTGCCCAAAACAGTATTACAAGTCAGGTGCATATTGTGCCCAACGTGGGTGTTTGCTTTTACGGTTTGTCTCAGGTAAAAATAGCGATAAATTGCTGGAGAAAACTGAACAAAAGCTCCATTTGTGCACCCTGTATTTGGATGACTCAATCACAATATTATCACAAACTTATAACTAGGTGCACACTGCACGCCCACTAATTAGCGCACTCTGTTCTAATGGAAATTAGTGGTTGCAAAATATGCATCCGATTTTTGCAGCCCCTTGTGAGCAGGCTGTAATAAGTTAAATAATTTCTAGTGTGACCTCTGCACTGTTGAAAAGACCACGGTATTAATGCCTGTAGTGCTAATGAGGATATGACTAGATGAGTTCAGAAAGATCTACGCATGACCTGTGTCTACTGCGAGGCAAATAGAAAGCATATTGTTGAACTAGTGGATTTTATTGTTGGAAGGAATCATGTACCTTCTCCTTTGTCGCTTCCGGGGATCTATTCGTGGCATGCGGTGTCCGACTGTGATAAGTGTGATAATAAAATCGCCAAATCAACTCCGAGATCCTTCATGCACACAGATCTCAAAAGTAAGCATTTCTCAAAACAGATCAAAGATGATGTTGGGTGAGTAATTCAAGCAACTATTCTAAAAGAGTCATGACAGGACAAGCCCCTGCCTAACAGCCATCTGATCTTTTTTACCTGCTGAGACTTCCATTCACTTAAGGTTCACTTCCATAGTAAAATTAAATATAGCCTTTGAGTATATCACTTTTGAGCCCAAAACAACATGCATATGCAATCTGCCTTCTGTGGTTACAGCGCTACAGTTATACTCACTTGCAACACGGGTTGCAGAGGAGTGTACAGGCTTTGAAGAATGCGCCCAGTGACCCCTTTCACAGCTCTTGTGCAGAAGCAAACAGCAGAATTGGCGCTCAAAACCCTCCGTGGATTTCAGGAAGTTCTCTAGCTCACGTAGTGAACAGCATCAGCGTCAGCGCTGCGCTGGTTTTAATGCACCCTACTTTTGGCAGTGGACTCACTCAAGGCAGCATTTGTTTAAGAATTGGCCTGTCGAAAGCCTGACTTGCTCCGCTAGGGCAGATTTATGCTCTTGATCCGAGGGTTTAGCACTGACATCTTGTGCTGGCTAAGCACATTATATGCTAGAAAGGTGACCTGCATGCTCCTCCTCAAGATGCTGTGGAAGGGGTAAGGTTGGAGCTGGGGATGCTGATTCAGCGTCCAGCTGCACCATCTGAGACTTCAAACATTTCAAGAAGCCTCTAATATCGAACTCTGCAGGAAGATTTCGACACTACTTTTTCCTATACAGGCAGATATCTGGGAGCTCCTACAGATCTAGTGATGCCCTTTCCTTCTCCTGTTGTCCCTTGCTGTCTTCCTCCCATGCTACTATCTATCTGATAGTTCTACAGCCATTTTGTAATCTAGTGGAATTTAGAAAAAGTTTAAAATAACATGTTGTGCTATACACATGCCCTCGACTAGCACGTAATGTTTTATTGATCTGAATTGTGGCAGCCGAATTCCGTGTCTTTACTGGGGCGTTTTACTGTTGTGAATTTTAGAACGGGGAGGCTACACAGTGAACAACGCGAGGACTCCTTGAATTTGAATTACACTTTATTTCTTCCCTTGATACAATTAGAGACGCCATTTTGGTAGGCGCTCTAGTTGTTTTTCCAGTCCACCATAAATAAAGACAGTGGCTCGGATGACGACAGCGGGCATGCCGCTGGCGCTCGAAAGGCAAGCCTTTCTGCACCCAGTCAGGGACCCTGGTCGTTTTTACCAAGCCAGGGAGTCCTACTCGCCCGAACATTTGCCAAAACTGCAAGTAAGTTTAAACGATCCTTGTTAACATTCAATTGATCTCAGTAAGACTGAATTTCAGTGTGAGGTGTACTGTTTTCAGGCCTCGAAAAATCTACTCGCCCACTCGCAATTGCGAGTAAAAGTTTATCAGGTCGAGCTATTTTTAGCACATATTAGTCCCATCTGGCGAGTAATCAGGCTGGAAAGGAACAGGTGTTCTGTTCATTCAGAAAGTGAATGAGCAATAAAGATGCCATTAAATCTTGTTTTTATCTTGACACATTTGCCGTCTGTTCAAGGAAAGAGGTCAAATGTCAGTTTGTCTTTTAGCTACTTGCTTCTTGGAAAATGAGGTTTATTTTTATCTCTTACTAGAGTTAGAGGTTTTTGTCAAGTGAGCTGTCTGAAGATGTCAGTTATGTTTCTCCAAAACATAACATTTAAATAAATAGCCTGTAAATTAATATTACAAAAATTTCAAAATATATCAGGAATTACAAAAAGCAAATTTTTTTGTAATTAAGACGTGTGATGCAAACAAAGAGCTAAATAGGAGCAAAACAAACCAGAACACTTCTGTTGGTGATGTGCAAATGACACATATTTGCAGAAACTCTATTTCCAAACATTATTGTTTATACGATATGTAGTTTTATCAGCAAAGCTGCATGTCAGTGGGAAAGATTGTGGCCATTTCAATGTACAATCTGCTGATTACAAATGACAGTGTGATACCACTTCATGCTCTAGTTCTGTATTTATTAAAAGTGATAGTTTTTAAACACGATTTGAGAAACATTCCTGCCCCCGCCCTAATGAAAATGCTGTTAATGAACTAAGAGGCAAGTCAGGGGTCATGTGTATCCTATCTGTGGCTAGATTTGTATTATATATGGAAAGAAAGTTTAGTCTATTAAATCAAACCAAAGAGTTTTTGTTCAGCAGACATGCTGACCTCGCACATTTGAAGATGCTCTCATACGTGATAATGAAGAAAATGGCGGCTCAGTGAATTGAATTATTTGCACACGATCACATCATTTGAAACCAGTTTATGGGTCAAAAGCATTACAAATAGGTCGAGTAGATTATTTAAATCACTAGACCTGCAGGTCTAGTAACATTTTTATGATTTTTCGAGGCCTGTCTTTTGCTTCTAGCAGTATCCACCTCATACACAATATCTTGACCAAGGAATTGGAAGGATGGCATATGCTTCTGATGAATTTTAGATCTCTGGCGCCATAAACGTCATTTGTTTTTGCTTATCCTGGAAGATCGACCTGATGTGGTATTCCTCACTGAAACATGACTCCGTGAAGGTTCTATGCCAGATGTAATTCAGGCTTTGCCTTTAGAAGATCTCATCGGTAGGAATGATCGAGGGATAAAGGAGGAGGGAGATTGCCATTATTCACAGAGTCATTTAAATGTACTCATGGCCTCTTACCCTTCCAGACTGCGAAAGTATTTCCTTTTCAATAAATCTTACCCCTACTTTTACCTTATCTGGTGCCCTAATTTACAGCCACCAGGCCCACCTGCTGAATTTCTTTATGCACTTCCTGATGCAATTGCCAGTCTGGCAGTGAATAAAGCTAACTTCGCCCTTTTTGGGTGATTTTAATGTCCATTTTGATGATTTCAATAACCATGCAGCCTCTTACAGGACGGTTCTCTACAGCTGGCACAAAACTTTGATGGCCCCACCCATGAGAAAGGACATCTCATTGACCAGGTGTTTTGTAATTTCCTGAATTTGCAGGCGCTAAAACCCCTGCTAGTTATATGGTCAGATCATAATCTGATACCAATCCCTATACTAAGTCATGCAATGATAACTGGCCAATACAGACTACGAGGACAGATCACAGCAGGAATAAATTAAATCTTGAGGCGTGGAAAAGTATCCTCAGTAACTCCAGACCTGAACTAGGTGATAGCATCTCCTCTGCAATTCAAAAACTTACTGATTGGTTTAAAAACTCTTTGGAAAAGACCATTCCATTTAAAATATACAAAAGTGCACAACAGCACAGACAGTCTCCATGGTTTAATTCCCACCTAATGTTGCTAAAAAAAGAATGTAAAAGATTAGAGAGGAAATGGAGAAAGTCTTATGACTCCATAAGTAAGCAGGAGTATAAAAAAGCGATAAAAAAGCTACCATTCTGAGATTAGAAAGGCTCAAGCCTTCTATTATGCGTCCATGATAGACAAGGGTTTTAATTCAGCAAGAGAAATCTTTCAAATAGTTACGTCATTCAACCAGCAAAGACCTGCCAGCATGCTACCTGAACCTATGGTGGAACGTTGCAATGATCTAGCCAAACTCTTTTTAAAAAAGGTCACTGACATTAACTTATCATTTTCAGATTAGACCTGGACTCCAGAACATATTTCTTCCCCTTAGCAGCCTGGGAGTCCTGGGGCGCGTCTTTTGGCCTTCCCCCCATCAGTACAGAAGATCTAGCCGCACTATTTAGTTCGGTCAAATCTGGCTCTCCACTGGATCCCGCTCCGCCTTACATTATGGAACAGGGGGCAGAGCGTATCTCGCCAATTTTGCAGGAACTGCTCATTTTTTTTTTAAAGAACGGGTTAGTCCCCTCCTCTTGGAAACATGCAATGGTAAAACCTCTGCTAACAACCTACCTTGGATCCGCTGCTTTCTGAAAACTACCGACCTATTTCCCTACTATCAGAAGTTGGGAAGTTACTTGAGAAGCATGGGAACCAACATCTTTTGCTATTTGTAGAAACCAATGAGATCCTCCACCCCACACAAACTGGTTTTAGACCAGAATATAGCAACGAAATGTGGGTGTAAGTAACAGTGTGTTAAACTGGCTTACATAATTTCTTGAGGATAGGCGTTTTCAAATACTAGACAAATCATGCACCTCGAATATATGTCCCTTGAAATGTGGAGTCCCTCAGGACTCGTCATTGAGCACAACTTTTCAATCTTCATATGCGCCCCCTGGCGAAGATTGTACAAGCATTTGCTCTTTCAATAGTCACATATGCAGATGATACTCAAATAGTTTTCTACATCTTTGCAGATAACTGCTCAACTAGCACCCTGCCTGAAGGAAGTGGCAGAATAGATGGCTAAGTTCTGTCTTGAACTTAAAGGTGACAAAACTGGAATCATGATGGAGGGTGATAACTTCAACAACCAGCCTTTGTTTGGCTGGCCTGACTCCTTTGGAAATTCTCTTTGCCCCAAAATACCAATAAAATACTTAGGTGTCTGGCTAGACAACACACTCACCATGGAAACTCAAGCTAGGAAACTTGCAGCAAGCTGCTATGGATTACTCCGAATGCTTAGGAAAGTTCTCGATCATCTTCCTCTCACATCTACAAGGCTTTTCGTACAGGCGCTGGTGATATCACGCCTTGACTATGGTAACTATCTCTACCTAGGTTCCCCATACTACGTAGTCAAGAGGCTACAGGTAGTACAAAATGCAGCGGCTCGCCTTCTACTGAACATTCCTAGACATCAGCCAGTACAGAGCTCGCTGGCAGTGCTACACTGACTTCCAATAGAACAAAGGGTACAATTTAAGCCCCTTTGCATTGTTCTTAGGGCATTTGACAAAAGATGCTCTCAGCTGATACAATCCCTATTGCAGCCTTACACTGCTGGGAGGGCCTTGAGGTCTGAAATCTCCTGACTAATGATTATTCCAAAAATCTGTAGGGTGCGGTGTGGAGGGCGCTCTTTTTCTTATCTGGTTCCTAAGCTATGGCATTCTCTACCGATAACTAACCAACTTTCAGGAAGATATTAAAGGCTTGATTGTTTGTCAACAGAGGCTGACCCAATGGGATTTAAGTACTCAGATTTAATGATGGATTAGTGCCGGTTGGTCATTTAGCGCTGGGAGGCCCACTGGGTAGCCAAGCTCTTTACAAAGTGAATTGAATCGAATACAGATAAATAACTAGAAATACTTCAGTGTTGCCAGAGAATATGGGACTGCAGATAGCAGGAGCGGCAGGCCTAGATGCTACAGAAATTAAGGTAACTACCAAATAGGTGTGTACCGTGGCGTCTTGTACTAAAACCTTCGCTTCACTGTGACCAACCAAATTTACAGATCCTATAGGTTAGGTCCTGAGTTCACTTTAATACCTTTTTAATGTATTTATCTTTTTAGGTGTTCAGAAGCAACTGTGTTGTGATCAATGAGATTTTATTTGTAAAAATGTGGTATTTTACCAACATTGTGGCATAGAGTAATATTATGTTATGACTAAGGGCTTCCTTCTGATCCCTACACAAATTATGATTTGGACACAAACATGACTTTATGTCTGACTCGGGGCTCCATTTTGTGAGGGAATTAAAGAGTGGTGGAACTTGCAGAACAAAACACTGCACATTCTGCTTCTTGCAGCAAAGAACAGGGGAAGGCATGCAATGTGACAGCTTCTCTCTTATTCTGCAGTGTGGAACTCAGAACGGTGTGGTAACAGTGCACCCACAAAATACTGCACACATGGATGTGGTATTTACTGGGTGTGGTGTTATCATACCAACATGTGACCTTGGTGGATGAAGTACCCAAGAGTTTTTAGTTTCTTTATGAAAGGTCTGGAATGGAATTTCATTTAAAATGGAATTACTTACCAGTGGAATAAGGTTACAATTGCAATGCTGGTGTGTGCAGTGGGGTCTTGTAACAACACACTCTCTTGCTTTAAGGTAAAGCTTTATCTACTCACTCATAGGACTCCTGGTGCATTTTATTCTGTGACTGCCGGGATTCTTCCCGCCTAAGGCCTCCTCCTCCTCTTTTATGCAAAATGAGCCAACTTCATATCCTGAGATTTAAAAAAGCAGTTAAGTATAAGACAGCAACAGACTTAAAAAATTGCTGAAATGCACATTAATGAACAGAGAGAATCCTGTTTTGGAAATCAGGGTTGTGCTTGAGAATAATGGATTTTCGTGTCACTTGAAAATGCTGACAATGACACAGGGAAGATATTATACCCTCTATATGACAAACGGGTTGTCTTGGGGATGAGTGAGTGAATAAAGAGACTATTTACACGTCACAGCTCTAGGACACTCTAGTGATGATTATAAGTCAGAAATATAAGCATGTTACCGTGTTCTGGCTCAGCGTCGCCATCCCTCAATTCTGCACCAAGATGATCAATAAAAATGGAAACGGGCTCTTCTTTCCGTGAACATTGATCAGCTTCCAAAAATGGCAAATCTGTGGAGCAAGTCCAATGTCATGTATCTACACAGTAAATTATTGTAATGTTTATACAACACATAAATATATTCACTTTGAAAACAAACAAAGTTCTTTACAAGGGTTGCTGGCTGCCTGGTCACCCGAAGATCTTCAATCCTTCTCATTCTGTTATTATAATGTTTTCATCTCAGTGACATAGACACAACGTCACAGAGACTGATGCGAGTGTCCGTTCTGGAGGAACTCTGCTCGGAAACTGTTTTTTTTAAATGGTAAAATATTCTAATGTGTTTACACAAATTAAGGAATCGCAAAGGCATATATATACGATTGAAATGTATGTAGAGCAAACTTTGTACCTCAGTTAGAAAACAACAGCTGTAATCAGTGTAAATTATTAAATGGATGAAGTTAATACATTTAAAGACCAAAGGGTTAATCGTTAACAGTAAATGGGAGAATGCTCCTTTTACTCTTTTTTAAATAAATCTTTTTATTAAGACAACAACGAGCCACTCATGGTGCAGGATTCACATCACAATAACTGAGCAAGCCCCAGGCATGTTGATAAAGCATAAACATTCCTCATACAGTAGTTGACATCTCTCGGATCACCCCCCTCCCATTCATTCCGCTATATTGTCTCATGCTCGATATTCGTTCCATTTCCCCCAAATCTTCGTCCATTTTTGCAGGCAGCCCCTGCTCTCAAAGACTGCCCTTTCTGCAAGCATACACCAGTCCAAATCAGTTTTCCATTCATTCAGAGTCGGGCAGCCACTGCTCTCCACCTTCAGGCAATATTACTCTTTGCAACCATGAATCCCAATGTCAACCATAAACGCTCTGTGTTTGTGAGGTCTGAGTCTCCCCATATATTTAACAAACACCATCTCAGTGCTTTATTCCCTTCTATCTTATAAACCTCCCTCCTGTTCATCAGTATTGCTGTCCAGTATTCCTGAAGCAGCTGGCAATCCCACAGCAGGTGGAGGAAAGTACCCTCCTGAACACACCCCGTGGGGCAGAGTGGTGAGGTCAGCACCCCCATTTTCACCTGGGTAGTACATGCATAATAGGCTCTATGTAGAATCTTGAGGTGTACTAACCTGAAGCGCAAGCGTATGGCCACCTCCTTGGGAGAGGCCGTAGCCTCCATCCACTCCTCGCCCTCTAGGGCGCCCAGGTCTCCCTTCCACCTGTTCCGAAGCGTGGAGAGGGGGTCCGAAAAATTGTTTATAAGTTTGCGGTACACCAGGGAAGTCGCTTTTTTTTCTAAGTAATCATCCAATAGTCTATCCTCGAGTGCGGAACCATCGGGCAGCACTGTCCCCTTAGGCGTTGCCGCCCTCAACGCATGGGTAATCTGGAGATATCAAAAAGTTTCTGACTGCGACATCTGGTACTCCTTCCACAGGGCAGAGAAGATCTTAATGCCCCACCCCCTACCAGAGGTTGCCAACCCTGGAGATCCCGATCGTGTCCCATCTGTCAAAGCCTGCGTGTTGTGCCATCAAACTGAGCCCCTTCGACTCCCACAGTGGAGTAATTAAAGTGATTCTATTATGCCAACCTAGTGCTCTGGTTCCCTCCTGCCAGATTCGGAGTGTAGTTGAGGTCAGTGTGTGGAACGAGTCCACAGAACCTCCCCCGTAGAGTGCCCTAAGATAACCATCTGGCTGCATATTGTGACGGTCCATCCTGTATGCGGACTCAGCTAGGGGTTTATGTACCCAGTGATTAATTACTGCGAGCTGGGCCGCCCAATAGTAACTTCGAAGGGAAGGGAGTGCTATCCCACCATCAAACCATCCCAGGGTCAGCTTTGCTACGGAGATTCGTGACGCACCGACATCCCACAATAACTGTCATACTGTGACGTCTATTTGTTGGAAATAGTGTGGTGGCACAGCATAGGGCGTGTTATGAAGTAAGTACAGGAACCTAGGCAATGCCATGATTTTAAAAAGCGCTGCTCTACCCAGAAGGGACAACGGCAGTGAGCGCCAGTGCTGAATATCGCTTTCCAGGCGGTCCAATGGGGGAGCCAGATTTTGGTCATAGAAGCCTGCGGGATCCCTAGTAATGTATATTTCTAAGTATCGGAACCCGCTTATATCCACCCGGAACTGGCACTGTCTGGGGTGTGTGGGTGGGCTTCCCGCCAGGACGTAAAACACAGATTTCTCCCAGTTGATTGTATATCCCGAATACTTGCGGAATAGGTCAAATGTATGCAGCATTCTGTAGATCGTGATCCTGGCGTTCGCCACATACATTAGGATATCATCGGCGTAGAGGGAAATGTTATCTTCCCACTCTGGCGTCCACCGTAGTCCCCGGATCATGGGATCCCCCCGGATCACACCGCCAAGGGCTCCAATACCAACACAAACAGCAGGGGGGACAGCGGGCATCCCTGCCTCGTTCCCCTCCAGAGCTCAAAGACTGTGGATACATGCCCATTCACCGAGACCTGGGTCAAGGGCTCCAATACCAACGCGAACAGCAGGGGGGACAGCAGGGGGGACAGGGGGCATCCCTGCCTTGTTCCCCTCCGGAGCTCAAAGACTCTGGATACATTCCCATTCACCAAGACCTGTGCCTAGGGCTCCAATACCAACGCAAACAGCAGGGGGACAGCGGGCATCCCTGACTCGCTCCCCTCCGGAGCTCAAAGACTCTGGATACATCCCATTTACCAAGACCTGTGCCAAGGGCTCCAATACCAACGCGAACAGCAGGGGGGACAGCGGGCATCCCTGCCTCGTTCCCCTCCGGAGCTCAAAGACTCTGGATACATGCCCATTCACCAAGACCTGTGCCAAGGGCTCCAATACCAACGCGAACAGCAGGGGGGACAGCGGGCATCCCTGCCTCGTTCCCCTCCAGAGCTCAAAGACTCTGGATACATGCCCATTCACCGAGACCTGTGCCAAGGGCTCCAATACCAACGCGAACAGCAGGGGGGACAGCAGGGGGGACAGCGGGCATCCCTGCCTCGTTCCCCTCCGGAGCTCAAAGACTCTGGATACATTCCCATTCACCAAGACCTGTGCCAAGGGCTCCATACCAATGCGAACAGCAGGGGGGACAGCGGGCATCCCTGCCTCGTTCCCCTCCGGAGCTCAAAGACTCTGGATACATTCCCATTCACCAAGACCTGTGCCAAGGGCTCCAATACCAACGTGAACAGCAGGGGGGACAGCGGGCATCCCTGCCTCGTTCCCCTCCGGAGCTCAAAGACTCTGGATACATTCCCATTCACCAAGACCTGTGCCAAGTGCTCCAATACCAACGCGAACAGCAGGGGGGACAGCAGGCATCCCTGCATTGTTCCCCTCCGGAGCTCAAAGACTCTGGGTACATTCCCATTCACCAAGACCTGTGCCAAGGGCTCCGATACCAACGCGAACAGCAGGGGGGACAGCGGGCATCCCTGCATTGTTCCTCTCCGGAGCTCAAAGACTCTGGGTACACGCCCATTCACCAAGACCTGTGCCAAGGGCTCCGAATACAAAAGTTTGATCCATTTTAGAAACTTTGGTCCAAGACCCAGTCACTCCAGTACTGCATATAAAAATGGCCACTCCACCGTATCAAACGCCATGCGGGCGTCTAGTGACACCACCAGCGCATCTTCCACAATGGTCGCACTCTACCCATTACCCCATGCAATTGTCTAAGATTGAGCGCAGTATTTCGTCCTGGCATAAAGCTCGACTGATCAGGATGGACCAACGAATGCATCACCGGGGTCAGGCGGTTTGCCAGTAGCTTGAGCGTTCAAAAAGGGAGATCGGCCTATATGAGCCACATTCACTAGGGGGCTTACCCACTTCCTGAATCACCACAATGCTAGCTATTCGTTGGTCTCTAGGAAGTATCCCATTGTCACATCTTTCATTAAACATATGTTGTAATAGGGGTAGCACTTTAGTGGCCGTTAATTTGTACAATTCAATTGGCAGACCATTGGGGCCGCCAGCTTTGCCTGATCTAAGATACCTAATCGCCTGGGCTATCTCAGTTTCTGTCAGGTCCTGTTCCAGGAGGTCCCTATCACCCGACTCAAGGCGAGGAAGCAGGAGTGTGGCCAGCAGTTCCCGCGAATCAGCGATTATAGTGGAGGAACCTGAAGTGTAAATGTGCTCATAGTGGTCCACAAACGCGTTAGCTATTTGGCCCCCTCCCCGGACTATAGCTCCATCTCCTCCCCTCACCTCTTGCACCCATCTTGAGGCCATTGATTTTTTATCTAGCCACACCAGCAGTTTACCTGCTCTATCTCCCAACTCATAAAGGTTATGTTGTGTCACCCGGTATCTGGCTTTCGCTGCCTCTTCAGCCACCGCCCTAAACTCTGCCCATTTTAGCGCCAGACAGTGCCTCACTTGGGCGTCATTGTCGGTGATCAGGAGGGTCTCCAAAGCTTGGAGGTCCCATTCCAACGTATCTAGCTGCAAGCGTTTGCGCTTTTTTTCACCCACCATTAATGAGCTGTCCTGTCCTCTGATCACTGCTTTATACGCTTCCCAGAGGACACATGCTGAGTCTACCATTCCCTTATTTTCGGTAATATATTGATCTGTTGCTTCTTGGATTTGGGACCTAAAGAGGGGGATTTGAAAGTACCAGGGACTTATCCTACCTAATCGTGGCTGTCGTGGTTCTTCTAATTTGTAATGGATGCAGACTGGAGAATGATCTGAGATCCCATGGGCCAGGTGATGGGCATCTAGAAAGTGGGGTGCCTGATGGGCCAGGGTAAAGAGATAATCTATGCGTGACAAACTGCCATGAGCCCCCGAGAGATATGTATATTGCTATGAGTTGGGGTTAAGACCCCTCCAGATGCCCTGTAAGCCTATAGCAGACAAGAAATCCCTCAATGTTGTGCACCCATGATCCTGTGGTCATGAGGGCAGTCGGTCAAGTGTCGGGGACAAGGCCGCATTGCAATCACCCCCTATCACCATTCTACCCTCCGGGAGATTCAAAAGCAGAGCCCCCAGTTTTGGCAACACCAGGAACTGCTGTCTGGGAGGGATATATATTGTATCACCCCACCATCTCAAGATCGCTGCTTCACTGCCAACTGTGACGATGTCTTGCCAGATGTCCGATCATATCGGATTTCCCATTGTGTCTTTAGCGTAGTAGTGTTCTCTGAAAGCCTCCAGACATGACCCTGGGATAGCTTCCCAGCTTATGTTCTGCAGTTTCTCCATTTCTAGTTTCTCGCACACACTGGAGCCCTGGCGTCGTTCATATTGGGAGATCGGCCCCTTCACGTTCTTCTCTACCTGCCCGTTCCATGGCAGTGTCTCCAGATGGCTCCACTTGATGTGCCCCCGCTTTCTCTGTAATCCTTCCTGTAGCCCTTCCCCAGCCAACTGTTCGCCATCCTTCCAGCCAGGACCAGGTTTCCTCCGGGGTTTTAAAGAACCAAGTTTTGTTGTCAGCCACTACCCTCAACCTGGCAGGGAAGAGCATTGTGTATTTCAGTTCCTTTTCTGTTAGAGCCTTCTTCACCTCCAGGAATGAGCATCTCATTTTCTGGACTCGGAGGGTAAAGTCTGGGAAGAACGTGATCGTACTGTTTTCCCATGTCACAGGGGAGGCATTGCGGGCTGCCTGCAGGATGGCATCTCTATCCCTAAAGTTAAAGATGCTGGCTATAATTGGGCGAGGGGGATTTTCAGGTCTTGGCGCCGCTCCCGGCACCCGATGGGCACGCTCCACCGAGAAATATTTTGACAAGCCTTTGGGCTGGAGATGTTTAAGTATTAGGTCCTCCACAAACAGATCGACTGCTGGGCCCTCCGCTCTCTCTGGGATACCAAAGATGCGGACGTTGTTACGTCTGGAGCAGCCCTCTGCATCTTCCATTCTGTTTTCCAACACTTGTATCAGTTCTTTCAGTTCACCAACTTGGATTCAGAGAGTTTTGGTCTCGGTTTGGAGCACAGCAATGGATTCTTCATTTTTTTGACCCGCGCCCCATGTTTCGCAGGTCGGCTCGCATTAGGGTCATTTCCATGGACGCTTTATCAATCTTGCCTTCCAAGGAGGTTTTTACGTTCTGTATAGCAGCCATTATATCCTGCAGAGTCGGGGAGTCTTCCTTCGTCGCGCTTTGCTTCTGGTTTGGGGGAGTCAGGTTTTCAGAATCCTCCGTGGGGGCGTCCACTCTTGGATGGGTGTATTTGTCCATTTTCGTCTGGAAGGCCGCCAGGTATCCTTTTGCAGCCATGCTGCAGCGCCTTCGCCACTCGGAGGGGGGGGGGGAAGGGGCAGGAAGGGTAATACCCGCCTCCCAGGGTGAGGATTCCCACCTGTGGCCTGTCGGGTCCATGCACCTCCACACCCCTCATGCCACACCCCGCCCAGAGCTCGTTGCAAGGCGGACTATGGTCCCTTCAGCCCCTTATAGTGTGTATCACCATTTGATGGCCCTGGTGACCACAGCTCGCGCAGTCAGCCTGAGTATCAGGCAGTCCTTGGGGGTCGCCAGCAGTCTGCACTATATGGCCAGTCCGTTGATCTGGCCCCATCAACACTATTTCACCAGTGTACTCAGGCCGGCTTTCTCAAATATCCCGGGGCTGCAGTTTTGCTTCAAGCAGGAGGGGAGGGGGGCCCCTTGCGTCACTGAGATAGTCAGGAGGAGGTGGGGGAGTGAGGCGGGGGCGAAGAGAACACCAGGTTCACCCCCTCCTCCGCCGTTCCCACCATGCACAGTTCTCTATTCAGGCCCCAAAGTTTGTGGTTTCACTCTCCCCATGAGCTTCAGAGTTCTTCCGAGCAGCCCTGAGGGCCCGTGTCAGAGCGTCTTTATGCACCCCAGGAGCCCCGGAAGCCTCCTCACCTCCTAACCCCTCCAGGGGTTATCGCTCACCTCGGCAAACACAGGCCGGCTCAAAAAGACCTTTTGGAGATCCCGGGCGCTGACTCTCTGCCTCGTAGTCTCCTTGCGAGGCCGCATAAGCCGCGGTCTCGCAGCTAGGCACCGGCTGACGCCTCTTCACGTCCTCTCAGCCCCACCCCAATGCTGCTCTACGCTGCCTCGGTTCTTCCACCAGGCCGCTGGCGATTTGATGCTGTCGGGATCGTCTCACAGGCAAACAACTGACCGCCCGGGCACCGCTGGTCACTTGCACATGGTGCGGTCTAGTTTTGGCAGTTTCATGGATGAGTGAACGGATTTACAGGGGTATTTCGCAGTGGACGGTTGGAGCTCTGCTAAGCTGCGGCCATTAAGGTCGCAGCTGGCCACGCTCCCTATGTGATAAAAACAAAAAATATAGGTGACGAGTGCTTAAACTGTATAGACTTCGAATTAAAAATGCTTATGTCTCTTCTGTCCAAGATGGCAGTGCAGTAACAGCAAAACTGCGCCGCTCCAAGGCTGGACTATATAGGAGATTCAGAATCCCCAGGCTTGAAAATGACACCCCCCTAACATTCCAGAAGATGCTGGAGGAGAGATCCCAGCAAAGAAAACCGTTCAGGCTGAAGATGAAGTCTGCCCTACCAACCCAAGTCACTAACCAACATGGCGGCGGTCAGTGGCTGATGCTGTGGACTGGGACATCCACCCAAAAGAGATGGATGGGGACAGAGCTGCAGTCACAAGAAGGAACAGAGTGAGGCAGATGAGTGGCTGTTGATAAGGGAGGCACAGGATATAACAAATGCAGGGAAGCAGCTAAAATAGCACAACAGGAAGGAGGTAGGTGTTAGACAACAGCAGAGCTAGGCGACTGATATGGGGAAAATGCCTTCCAGCCCTCAATACTAACTTTGGCAACTCGCTGCAGTGTGGAGTGGCAATGAAGAGCCGATCACCTGAAGTGTACGACCTGCAAAATCCAGAACAAAACCAACAGCAATAAATGCAACAAAAGAAAAGTGCATAAAAAGCGAGAGAAGAAGCGGGTGATGCAGAGGATACGCACAAGCGAATTATTAGAGGAAGAAAACACAACACTAGTATCGAAGCAATAAATTAACATATCAGGAAGGACAATGAAGTTATTGGTTGAGCGAACAGATTTAGAATTAAAAACCGCTTAGAAGTGAAGAGATGCACCATAACACCCACATATACCACGATATGAGAGAATCGATTGTAACACAAATAAGAGATACCCTTACTCTATGAATAATGGGTTGTGGGATAGGGGTAAGGCAAACAAAGCAAATATAGAAAAAACCTGCCAGAACTATGTTTTGAATTGCAAAGCATAGCTAATAATGTGCCCATTAAGAGATCAACAACTGCTAGACTAGTCTATGTAAATCCTGTATTCATTTTTTTCATGTAAAAAGCATCAAATACATACACGACAGTAATTAGTATATTTACAAAATTGATAAAAACTCAAATTGCAATTCATATGTTGATGAATTAAAGTGCATATCATTCATTGTCTTCACATCCAATAATATAAAAAAGAGAAAAAAGCAAAAACTTCCTTTGTATAAAAATAAATTTGATCGATTATGCAGAAAAGTGATGATGTCTTACGATGAATTATATGCACATTTATTAACCAACATATGGATGGCAAAGTAGTTTGTATCAATTTCAATGGACATTGTTGGGAGGATATAAAAAGAATATTACACCCAGATATGATACATTACTCCTTTTCTTCCAACGCCCACACAACCTACTCCCGATTGACTACATTTTCATGGCTCACGGTCTAGTGAGGAATTATTCTTTCATCGGATACAGCCAACATTTATATAGCAATCTAGACAGGGACGTATACAACTGTGATACACTGAGGGCTCTCTGGCGACCCTTTTTAGGAAAAGGGTCTGGCCATCAAGAAACGCTTTAAGGACTACTATGGGTGGGTATAGAGGTGCCAAAAGGAATACAGCGCGTCACTGGAAAGACAAGGACCCACCTACCTTGAAAGAATGGAGAAGAGGGATTGATCAGTGTATGGGCCTCGGACGCTGCATTAATGAGGCTAAGGCGTGCCCTCAAAAACATGTGGGGAGGTGGGGCCACCACTGTGGAATCGCTGTAGACCCGGCTAGATCTCTGAGGCAGGACCTGGACAGAGAAATCTATGCATAAAGCTCTAGGCCGTCAGAAGCTGGGGAAAAAAAAACATTTGTTTGTCAACTTGACAAACAAATGCTTGTTTTTGTAAAAGCGCCCAATGCAGCGGTTTCACTTTAATGGCGGCTGCGCCCCTTTCTTTAGACGAAGCTCGTCTAAGGAAAGGAGCATGGTGGCTATAAAAGTGAAATTGCAGCATGGGCGATCTTACAAACAAGCATTTGCAATGCAATAGGTCTCGCATTTATGAGAGTTTCGTAAATGTGAGACCTATTGCATTGCAAATGCTTGTTCCTACTGCAAACTATCCCACAGAGCAGTATTATAATGAAATCCAACATGGCAAAACCCTTCTGCCCCTGGAGGAGGCTGATGGCTCATTCAGGGATGTGTCTAAAAACATGAGCAGTCCCGTCCACCTCAACCACAACACTCTGGCTCTGGGACTACTCCCTCTCCAACTGGGGTGTGCCAGGCTGGCTACAGTTGGCCCTGGGAGCCAGCTCTTCCCCAGGTACCCTTTACAATTAATTATGAATAGAGCTCCCGGTTTTCCGTTTAAACGGATTTTTACATATAAATATAGACGGAAAACAAGTTTTCCTTTGTCTGTATTTATATTTAAAAACGAGAAAATGCTAGCACATTTTGCGGCGCTGCTGTGCTCCAGCAGAGAGTTGCAAAACAGGATGGTATGGTAATTGGTCACAGAGTAAGTATCGCCTCTGGTGTTCTCAGTATTTATGGGGTGAGAAAAAGCCATCTTTGGATTGTTTTTCGACCCTGCCTCCTACATCCCTCAAAGACTGTGGAATCTCAACCTGGTAGATAGCAATACAATAAATGCTTCAAGTGCTTTACACTTAAAACAAAACATTCATATTTTAGGCAAGTGGCCACTAGTATAGTATAGTTTATTACACTTAATTTAATTCTAAATGCTAAAACGTTATTCGCCTAAAATAATTAGATGGAAAGAGCAGTGATTTCACTAGTGAATCTAAATCACCTCAGAGGGTGTCAATACAGCCAAACAGCAAGAGTCCTTATGATTGTGCTGAGATCAGACTTACTGCTAAATTAGATTAGAGTCCCTAGTCCATTTGTACCTAATACTTTGAATTGCTGTTAATGTGGAGGCTTGCTTGGGTCCGAAAGAACCTCTCAATCTCTGAGATACCAGTCTAACTAGGTGCATTTTCATGTCAAGTAAACAAACGAAAATTACCTAATGTGTTTCTCCCTGTTCCTTTTGCTATGGAATTTGGGGGTTTTATACTCTACTGTTAACAGGGTTCAGTCAAACCTGTACTGTTAAAATGGTGTTCCTTTATTCTCTTAGTACATCCCTTGCCCCTGTGTGTCTGGCCAGAATTGCTGTAAGGATCTCAAGCTGACAATCGCAAAAGCTAAAATATTAATAACCATGGAATTATAAGGAAACAGTAAAGTGCAAACCACCCTCACTGTGCAATCTGTGTCAGTTAGGGTTTGGAAAATCCCAATATTTTTCCCAATTCAAAAACGATAACATGTAGTTTAGAAAGCAGTGCTGGGCACAGACAGACATGCTTTTCTGGCAGAATATTACTCTTGTCTAGTGCATAATTTGAATTGAGTTGCTTCCAGGTGTTTATAGCGGGGCGCAACTGGGTTGTAGCTGAAGGCAATGTGAGTTTCTCTCAGTGGGGCAGTATTGTGTTCAGTGTGGGAGAGGATGTGGCACTCTGTTCTGATGACAGAAACTGCAAGGCTCTGAGACAAATGGCTTTTGATAGCACTTTTAGGCGTATTTAGGACATTCTGAGAATGGCAAAGTTTTCAGATGAATGTACTGTGTTGACCAATAACAAACGAATTCATGTGTGCATTGTCAATTTAAATAAATGTGGAAAAATACTAACTGCAGCGTTGTCTTCTACTTGTGGCAAAAATAAATGTGGATAAATACAGATAAAATGCCCAAAAAATAAATATGGATAAATACAGACGGAAATGGCAAAAAAATAAATACCATAAAACCGGGAGCCCTAATTATGAATCAGAAAGCCTCACCCTGGTCCCTTTCAAGTTAATGAAGTTCCGGAGCCCTCCTCAGCTGCCTTTCCAGAGAGGAGGATATCAACACACCTTACTCCAAGGTCTTCTTGCCAAGAGGCCCAAAACACTGTTTCTGCTCCGGGAGCAGTTTTCACACCGCATCAACAGAAAAACAATAGCAGGGGCTCGGCTCGCAGGCGATTGCTAATTAGCTTACTGTAACTTCAGGCGGGCAAAGTCTAGATTTCTAAAAGTTACTTTTCATGTATGTTGGTCAAAACTCCAGCTTCACCATTGCATTGGTTCTTTTTTTCAGTAAATATTAAAAAACAGTGGTTAAATAACTTATGTTGCTTTCCCACACCAAAGTTAAAAAAACTGTATTTTAATTGCATGTTAGCTTTTCTCATAGGAAGAGCTGCAGCCCTGTACAGAGAAAATAACCTTTGGGGAGTAGTTACAGTAGGAACATGCCAACATGAAATTCTTACATGTTCCACTTTTAAATATCTGGCACTCTGTGGGCTACGAGCTCCTCCGTAGGGATTACTTTTGTTATATTTCAAAGTAGGATTCTTTCATGTCAAAAATGGTAATTTGACAGGTTTGCATGCAAGCTTAAAAATTGTGGCAGTCGGGCTACACATGTAGGCCTGAAGTCATGCTTTCCTTGTCAGCCCAGCGGATGGCACTACACATGCAGCAGTCCACAGGTGACATTTAACTTGTTATGCTACTGGGGTATTTTTCTGCACCATATATTATGGCCTTACAGGAAAATTAAATATGCCAATTAGGAGTTCGTTTTGTCATGCCGTGTTTTTAGGGGTAACAGCCCATATGCTAGGGGCTGGACAGCATTGCCACAGTTTGCAGAGTTCATAAGTCAGCAGCTTCAGTCCACAAACATAGGGGTGACCATGCAAACAAGCATTGGCATAGCCAATAGGTCTCGCCTTTGGGGCCTTATAAGTGTTTAGCCAGAGCTATTGACTTTGCCAATGTCTTCAAGCTGTGCTGTAGAGAAGTGTGGCTGCTGTGCAGCATGCTGAAAAGTTATAATAAAAAGTGTCAGAAGCATTTTTGTTACTTTATATATGACCAAGAAGGCATTATGTAAAACTGAACGACCATATTAAAAAAGTATTTACAATAAAAAATTTCCTCAGTTTTCTTTTGTTCTTGCAATGCTGGCAACTTGTTTCTGCCTATTGCAATGGTTGTTTGTTAAAGCTTTTTTTTTGAGGGGGCATAAACAATCGGAGGGTGAAGGTTGGGAACTAGTACCTGTATTATAACACTAGCAGCGGCCAGACGCTAGGGGAGAATCAACAGATGCCAGATTCCGAGAGCAGGCTGAGGTGGTGCTGAGTGATGCTGAGGTGGTAGTGGTGGTGGTGGTGTTGACTGTTGCGGAGAGGATGCTGAGGTGATGCTGAATGATACTCAGGTCTTGCTGAGTGATACTGCTGTGGTGCTGAGTGATGCTGTGGTGATGCTGAGTGATATTGTCTTGGCGCTGAGTGATGCTGTGGTGGTGCTGAGTGATATTGTGGTGGTGCTGAGTGATATTGTCTTGGCGCTGAGTGATGCTGTGGTGGCCCTGAGTGATGCTGTGGTGGCCCTGAGTGATGCTGTGGTGGCCCTGAGTGATGCTGTGGTGGCCCTGAGTGATGCTGTGGTGGCCCTGAGTGATGCTGTGGTGGCGCTGAATGATGCTGTGGTGGTGCTGAATGATGCTGTGGTGGTGCTGAATGATGCTGTGGTGGCGCTGAGCGATGCTGTTGTGGCCCTGAGTGATGCTGTGGCGCCGCTGAGTGATGCTGTGGCGCCGCTGAGTGATGCTGTGGCGCCGCTGAGTGATGCTGTGGCGGCGCTGAGTGATGCTGTGGCGGCGCTGAGTGATGCTGTGGCGGCGCTGAGTGATGCTATGGCGGCGCTGAGTGATGCTGTGGCGGCGCTGAGTGATGCTGTGGTGGCGCTGAGTGATGCTGTGGTGGTGCTGAGTGATATTGTTGTGGCACTGAGTGATGCTGTGGTAATGCTGTGGTAGTTCTGAGTGATGCTGTGGTGGTGCTGAGTGATGCTGTGGTGGCGCTGAGTGATGCTGTGGTGGCGTTGAGTGATGCTGTGGTGGTGCTGAGTGATGCTGTGGTGGCGCTGAGTGATGCTGTGGTGGTGCTGAGTGATGCTGTGGTGGCGCTGAGTGATGCTGTGGTGGCGCCGAGTGATGCTGTTGTGGCGCCGAGTGATGCTGTGGTGGCGCCGAGTGATGCTGTGGTGGCGCCGAGTGATGCTGTGGTGGCGCCGAGTGATATTGTTGTGGCGCCTAGTGATGCTGTGGTGACCCTGAGTGATGCTGTGGTGGTGCTGAGTGATGCTGTGGTAGTGCTGAGTCATCCTGTGGTGGTGCTGAGTCATCCTGTGGTGGTGCTGAGTGATGCAGTGTTGGCCCTGAGTGATGCAGTGTTGGCCCTGAGTGATGCTGTGGTGGCCCTGAGTGATGCTGTGGTGGTGCTGAGCGATGCTGTGGTGGTGCTGAGTCATCCTGTGGTGGTGCTGAGTCATCCTGTGGTGGTGCTGAGTGATGCAGTGTTGGCCCTGAGTGATGATGTGGTGTCGCTGAGTGAAGCTATGGTGCTGCTGAGTAATGCTGTGGTGGCGCGCAGTGATGCTGTTGTGGCGCTAAGTGATGCTGTGGCTGTGCTGAGTAATGCTGTGGTTGCGCTGAGTGATGCTGTGGTTGCACTGAGTGATGCTGTGGTTGCACTGAGTGATGCTGTGGTTGCACTGAGTGATGCTGTGGTTGCACTAAGTGATGCTGTGATGGCGTTGAGTGATGCTGTGGTGTCGCTGAGCGATGCTGTGGTGGTGCTGAGCGATGCTGTGGTGGTGCTGAGCGATGCTGTGGTGGTGCTGAGCGATGCTGTGGTGGTGCCGAGTCATCCTGTGGTGGTGCTGAGTCATCCTGTGGTGGTGCTGAGTGATCCTGTGGTGGTGCTGAGTGATGCAGTGTTGGCCCTGAGTGATGATCTGGTGTTGCTGAGTGAAGCTATGGTGGTGCTGAGTGATGCTGTGGTGGCGCAGAGTGATGTTGTGGTGCTGCTGAGTAATGCTGTGGTGGTGCTGAGTGATGCTGTTGTGGCGCTAAGTGATGCTGTAGTTGTGCTGAGTAATGCTGTTGTTGCACTGAGTGATGCTGTGGTTGCACTGAGTGATGCTGTGATGGCGTTGAGAGATGTTGTGTTGGTGCTAAGTGATGCTGTGGTGGCTCTGATTGATGCTGTGGTTGCGCTGAGTGATGCTGTGGTGTTGCTGAGTGAGAGATAGAGTGAAGATATAATGCCCAATTAGAGAGGGTGGTGAGAGAGAAAGGGTGTACATAGAATAAAGAGTGGAGCGGGATAGAGAGAGAGAGAAAGAAGGGAGAGAGAGTGAATGAAGGAGTTTGAAAGAGAAACAGATAAAGGGGTGAGAGAGAATGAAAGGCTAAAAAAGATAGAGAGGGGAGAGTTAATTAAGTAGAGAGAGAATTAGAGAGGGGAGCGAGAAGGAGAGAGACAATAAGAGTGGGGGGTGTGGAGTTTAAATAGAGTGAAGAAGTGACGTGGAAAAAGTAACCTTAAATATAGCTTTGTGCTTTGCGCGAATAAATATTTTTAAAAAAACAGAGTGAGACAAAAATACTGGTAATTAGGCTGTGACTCCCAATATAAAACAAATAGCGATATAAGGTGAAATCAACCCACCGAAGCAATATTTCTAACTAGACAAAAAAAGCTTGCATTTCAATGCTAATCGCTGTTGTTTTTCATGTGACTGTAGTCCAGGGCCCTCAGTTGGTAATGTGAGCTGCTGCTGCGATTGAAACATCAGAGTCCAGAGAGTTAATGAGCCATGACGAGGAAATGAGGAAGAGATAGGAAACCCAGATGGCAGCTGCGCGGCGTGCACGCCATCGTGAACGCAAGCTGTTCGCCAGCCGAAAGCCAGTGTTTGCACTTCCAAAACCCGCTTACTAAAACTCTCGGCCAGAGCAGCGCAAGCGCTGGTGCAGGCCGAGACCTAAAAAGGAGGTACTTTTTCAAAGGAGACAATTGCTGTTTTGGGGATCAGAGCATGTTTTTGAAGGGGACAAAGTTTTCTATATAGACCGATCCTAAACCCCTTGTAAACCTATTGTCGCGCCATGGGAGTAGAACAGGGACTGCTGGGCTGGTGGGGCTTGCATCTTAATTTGAAGCTTTCTAGTATAGAGTAGAGTTTGCGCAGAGAAAAATAATATTCATGTCAATACTGTGTCTCGACTACCTTGAAAGAAGATGAGCGGGATATTGAGGCAGGATGTGAAGTGGCTTTACCATGGAGGATGCCATGACTGGAGGAGGAAGAATTTGTACTTTTTATTCAGCAGAATGGGTTAGACAGATGGAGAAGGATTCTGCTATCTATAAACTTCAGGAGTTTGTCATGGAAGGGTGGGCCGGAAGAACGGATGGAGTCAGACGAAAGCGCTATGGCTAGGTCACCGTTCATTCACGTTTTACTCACGTGACGGCTGATTTATCCTGTGCTTGCTCTCACAGTCCTGGTTCTCCATGTGGCACAGCTCATCTCTGTCTTTTGCTCTTAATGAAGAGACGGTGGTAGCAATGAGAGGACCTGTTAGCAAAAGTAAACAAAGAAATTCATGCTCATAGACTTTGTAAAATTCTGTGAACTATCAAAGTTTTACCACTGGGCAAGACGTGGCTATACAGAGCTGATCTGAGGCACAACGCCTTTGCGCCCCTGGAAAAAAAGACTAGAAGTGTCAATCTGAGGCAGCTTTTTACAGAATCAATGACCATCAGGACCTGTGTAGTACCTTGCTCTAGGGACCCAGAAACCTGTCATTGCCTGGGGATACTGAATATATAGGGTCACTGGTGTAAGGGGCTGCTAATCCAGGGTACGGTCTAGGGACAGTGGAGTATGCACGGCTTCCAACTACCTAGGGCCATTAATGACTATTACTTCCCAGTCCTATTGGTGAATGTGCAGGTTGGAATCATGGGGTATGCACTTGAAGTTATTTGCAGTTTTATGTAACGTGAAGCTGACCATTCAGTGTATAGAGCGCTTATCATAAACAGTGACTGGCAGTCCAACAATTAAGAAATAGATAAAAAAAAATATAACAGTACTAGGTAACTGGAGTCAACTGATATAAGTAATGCCTGGCCAATGATGATTGTTACTGCATGAGACGAATTGCATGTAACCACTAAGAGTCTCTAATGCCATAGCACATTGGTGTTTGAATTTCCTGGGGCCCATTGGTGTATGTAGTGCTTGAAGCCTTGATGTAGGCACTGCCTGAAATGGCTGGCATATTTACTGCCTGGGGCCACTGACGGATGCAAGGCCAAAAGCATGTACTGCCTGGGGTCGCTGATGCATGTACTGCCTGGGGTCGCTGATGCATGTACTGCCTGGGGTCGCTGATGCATGTACTGCCTGGGGTCGCTGATGCATGTACTGCCTGGGGTCGCTGATGCATGTACTGCCTGGGGTCGCTGATGCATGTACTGCCTGGGGTCGCTGATGCATGTACTGCCTGCCTGGTGATGTATTCAGTGCCTGTAGCTCATTACTACCTAGTGCCACTAATGCTCATTACTGCATGGGGCCATTCTGTCTGCCCGGGGTCACTGCTGTACGTACTGCCTCCCTCATGCCACTGACGTACGTAAGTCCTGTATAGCACCAGGACACCCTATGCCCACTTCACAAATCCATTAATCATTATTAATGTATACACTATCTACAACACTAACTTCCAGAGCCTGGGGCTACATTTTTATGTCCTGCCTTGTGCCATTGATGGGCTTGACTGCCAGGACCTGTCGTTCAGACTGTCTGAGACCCCTGCCTGGGGGTTACGGATGTCAACTGTTTGAAACTACTGAAGCTCACACTGTCTGTGGCTACTGATTTTCATGGCTATCTGGGGCCATTGGTGCATGTACTTTCTGTGGCCTCTGATGTGCGTTACTGCCCGAGGCCATTGCTTCTAATTACAACCTGGGGATTACTGGTGCTCATACCGTCCGAGGTCACTGATGTTCATAACTTTCTGGGACCATTGGTGCCATGTGCTATCTTATTCCATTTATCCACTAATGGCCCGGGGCAGTTAAATTTATCATGGTCTCTGGCTAGAGAAGTATGTACTATTTGGTGCCAATGATACTCTCAACAAATTGGCGTTTTGATGAATATCACTGCCTGTACACAGCTAGTAAGGTGCAGAGATACATATAACAGGCTAGGGTTACTGATACATGTTATTGTCTGTGGCAAATGAAGTGTATTACTGTTTTGGGGGACTGATGCTCCTTACTGTCTGGGGTCATAGACACATGTGGTGCCTGAGGCCAGTTGTGCAGATCTGTCCCAAGCCTTGGGCCAACTGCTGCATATACTGTCTTGGTCATAGAGACACTGAAGTTCATGCTGTCTGTGGCCCTTAATGCCTATAATCTTTGGAGTCACTGATCCATGTGTTGCATGAGGCTATTGGTACACTGTTATACCATTAATCCATATACTGCTAAAGGCTACTGATGCATATATTATCGGAGATTATGTCTATTCATACTGCCTCAGGTGTGTTATTTGCATGTTGTGTGTTTTTCATGTGGTGACAGTCAAGCAAGTATTAAACACTCAGTTTAATTTGTCAAAAGGTTTGTCATAGAGAAATATTAGCATTTAAATAATTTTATATTTATTTGGTCAGTTTTTACAACTTTCACTAACCATTCTTCCAAGTCATTGGAGCTGAAGGTTGTTCAGAGTCAATTTCTGTGATGTCACCGATTATGCACGTTATCATACACGCCTAAGAATGTCTAAAACTTGGACCACTAAGAAGAAAGCAGGCTGGAACCGGACATGAGAAAACCTCGGAGATCTCAGGTCAGCCCATGTTAAGAGCGGACGGCTCATCTAGGGCCGTTGTTTCCTATGAATTCTGGTACTTTGCTATTCACACCATAAAAGCATAACGCCTGGTAACCCAATTAAAAGAATACAGAAAGACTGAAGGTTTCTGCAATGCACCAGGTCTTTTTAACATCTTTGCAGTAAAGTGTCTTACATGACTATCCATCTGTGTGTTGGTTCTCCTCTGTAATAAGGCCACTATCCTCACAGTGGGCAAACATACAAATTGGAAAAGGTTGGCATATCTATGCTTATGGCGTGCCCAAGGGTACATTCCTGCAACAATCATTATTGTCCTGAAACCTGCACACTTTGCAAACGACAATTATTTTTCCCATGTTTTCTGCATCCTTTGCTACCAATATGAGCTGACAGGTACTACTTGTATAAACTGTGCACAAACAGCATAGTGCCTATTCACTATGCCAGTCAGTCATGTTGAGGTCAGGAACATGGACAAGGAAGTGTGACACTTCCTTAGAGTTACAATGATAGGATTAATCTTCCAATTGCCCTCACAGCCGCTCTTAAAGACTTTAGAACAGTGACTGGTAATTTGTCCAAACAACATGTTCTTCTGCCTCGTTTCTCCTTTGGCAAACAACTGTAAAAATGTTATTGTCACATTTCAAAATAAAATACATGCGAAGAATAACAGGAAAGGTTAATAAATTGCGTCTGAAGGAACATCAACTAAAGCTTCACAATTAATTGTAGAATACTAAAGATATTAAAATGTAAGAGAAGTTGAAATGCATGAATTGGTGAAAATAACAAAAGTAAAACCAATAATGGTTTGAGAAGTATTATTAATGAGGGATATGGCATATCAGAGATGTTTATCCTTTAGTTTGGGAAAGGATTTTTGACTGCGCTCTGTAGATTCATTCAACTTATGTGGCGTGGTTTTTATCAAAAGGTTATATCTAAACAAACTACACAGTTTAAATAAGATATTCTGCTGAGTGGGCCTGCTCATGGGCCTTCAACTAAAGACTGAGCAGCAAATGAGTTTTAAAGTCATCCTTAGTATCTTTTCGGTACAGTCGGGGGACTTTGAAAAAGAGTCAAAGCAAAATTGGCTGAAGCAAGCAGATATTGGAAGCAGAATCCTGCATGTCAAGCTTAGTAAGAATGCGGAAAAAAGCAAGAACAAGGAGGAGACTAGCAATTGTGTTACCTTGAAAGCTGGAGTTATGGAGGACTTGAAAGGTGCAGAGGCCTCACATCCACTGGGACAGACTCCACTAGTGGTGAGGAGGTACAGATCTTAGAAGCCCTTCATCAGTTGCAACAGACAAGGAAAACATTGAGACGAAAGTTACATACATAAATGAAACACTCCTAGTGATGGACAGGTGCCACACAGCAACCGTATCTGCCCTGCAAGACTCATCAACCTGAGGACGTGCCTTGCAAGCCACACTGCCCGACCTGTAAGCGGAGGCGGCTCTGTTAGAACTGGGGGTCTCTAGTTGGCAATGGTCTGCACCTTTGTCCAAATAGGGACCCTTGCTTCTAGTCAGGATAAGGGGGATACACTCCTAAAATAACCCCTGCTCACCCCCTGGTAGCTTGGCACGAGCAGACAGGCTTATCTCAGAGGCAGTGTGTAAAGCATTTGTGACCACATACAGTAATACAGTGAAAACACTACAGATGGACACCACACAGGTTGTTTATGTAAAAATAAGTAATCTTTATATAGACTTATCACAAGACCCAATAGCAAAAATCCACAATACTGTACTCAAAAATAGACTTAAAATGATAGAGACAGTTCACGTTATCTTCAAAAATAGGATAGTCAATCAAATAAAGCTTGTAGCAACAAATAACTCCACTTGGAGTTATCACGGCCGTCGTGACCGGTGGAAATCCCGAAGTACGGCGCCGACCCGCGAGGTGCGCGAGCGTCGGGCCTGGAGTCGAGCAGACCCACAAAGAACAGTACCTGGAATTCGATGAAAACAAAGACGGTGCACGGCGTCGGGGAGGTGATGCTTCGTTGGCGCCGGCGGCGTCGGTTCCTTACGACCCCAGGGGAGGTGATGTCTCGGTTCCCTTACTGCAGCGCAGGGGTGAGCGTCGGCGCCGGTTCACTTACTGTGTCGGGGAGGTGACGTCGCGGATGGCGGCGAGGCGTCGGTTCCTTACGATGGTGCGGCGTCGATGGATCCGGAGGTCACCCACGTCGAGGATCGGCTCCGCGATGATGAAGGCCCTGGCGTCGGTGAAGTCGGGGCTGCGGTGCGAGTCGGGACGGTGCGTCGTGAGCGTCCACGAGCGGTGTCCTCGGCTCCGGTGCAGGCAGCGGCCTCGATGATGGCTTCGGAGTCGATGTCGCACGGCGTCGGCAGGCGTCGGGCCTACGGTGCAAGTCGGGGCGGTGCGTCGTGCTCTTCACGAGCGGTGCCCACGGCCCGGTGCAGGTTACGGCGTCGCTCGCCGGCGTCGGTGTTGCAATTTCCCTCTGTTAGCAGCTAAAACAGCAGTTCCAGATGCAGGCAAACAGAAGGAGTGAAGTCTTTGTGTCCCTGTGACTTCAGGCAGGAGGCAAGCTCAGTTCAAGCCCTTGGAGATTCCCTTCTTCAAGATGACAAAGCACAGCAAAGTCTTTTCTCCTGTCCTTGGCAGAAAGCAACCACTTGCAGGCCAACCCCAATCAGCAAAACAGCACAGGGGCAGTACTCCTCCTTCAAGCTTCTCCGGTTCTTCTCCTTGGCAACAGGTTTCTTGATTTCCCAGAAGTGATCTAATTTCCTAGGGGTCTGGGTCCCCTTTTTATACACCTTTTCCCTTTGTTCTCTGAAGGCAGAGAGGCCTCTGCCTAGTCCAAAACCGAGTTCTGGTCAGTCCTGGAGCACTTTGTTTTTCTGACTCCTTCTTTCCTTTGTGAGTGAGGGGCAGAGCCATCAGACGCCCGGCAGGAGGTGGAGCCAGCATTGTGGAAGGCAGGCACAGCCCTATTCAGACCCAGGTGCAACTCCTCCCTCCCACTCTGGATGCAGACCTTCCTATTCAGCCCTGTGCTGACTCACCCTGCCTCCTGGAATCCCCCAGCCCCTGTCACTCACAAATCCAGACACACAATACACAACCTGAGCAGAGGCAGCTGGATGGTTTAGGCAAGAAAATACCTACTTTCTAAAAGTGGTATTTTCAAACAAGAAAATGTTAAAACCAACTTCACTAAAAGATGTATTTTATCATTCTGAGTTCAGGCATACTAAATTCGTTTTTCTACCATGTTCTCTGGGTCAGTTAGGATTATAAGGTGTAATAATCAAAACTGCCCATTCTAGCCTATGGAGAACAGGTAGCCTTGCAATAGTGAAAAACGAAAATGGCTGTAATTCACTATTAGGACATGCCACACACCCAGGGGCATGTCCTACCTTATACCCACAATGCACCCTGCCCTTGGGCCTACCTTAGGGGTGTCTGATATGAAGATAAGGGAAGGTTTAGGGACTGGCAAGTGGGTGCACTTGCCAAGTCGGTATGGCAGTCACAGACTGCACACAGGCTCTCGCAATGGCAGGCCTGAGACACATTTACAAGCTGCTTCTGTGGGTGGCACAACCAGTGCTGCAAGCCCACCAGCAGCATTGGATTCTACAAGCCCTGGGCACACGCAGTGCTGTACCTAGGGACTGACAAGTGAACCAATCATCCAATCATGGAGTCACTAATCCAATAACACAATTTATCATGGGGAGAGCATATGCACTTTAGCACTGATCAGCAGTGGTAAAAGTGCCCAGAGATCATAAAACCAACAAAAACAGGTCAGAGAAAATATAGGAGGAAGGCAAAAAGTTCAGGGATGACCCTGCAAAAAGGGCCAAGTCCAACACAACCCCTTCCAGCCAAAACGCAGGGAGACCAATCACTACCCTGATGGGCTTCTCTGCTTTGGGCGATAGAACCTGGACCCTGGCCCACAACAGCAGGGGCATACTCCAGTTCTACGCCAATCTGAACCTATTTGGATCCCTCTGTCCATACTCTCAGGGCCCACCCAGCTAACCCATGAGGAACCCTTCTCCTCAACTGTGGACACCACCTGTGCAGCACCTAACCTTAGCTTGCTCACAGGTGTGTCCCAACCGACAGAACAGCAAGCCACAGTGGCCACTGACAGCCGTCAGTGATGAGAGCCAGGCCCCAGGCCTTTCATGGCTCTCCAACCTCTGTGGTGTCAGAGGAAGCGGGGGGCAGTAGCCCCAGGTGCCTGGCACCCTTTGTCCACTCTCCCAACCGTCAGGTCAGGTATGACATCCTGACACTGACCCACCAGCCCCGGGCCTGTAACCGGCGGCTGGACAGGAGACTGGGGTGGGCTCTCCCACACCTGGTCCTCCTCCTTGGGGCTCTGCACCCTCCCACCTGGAGCTGTACCCCCTTCCAGAATTGTCAGGGCACCTGTGGCAGGGGTCCTGCACAGTTCGCCCACCAGTTCAGGGGTTCTATCCTGCCAACTGGGATCCCAGCATAGGGTCTGTACCCTTAGACTGGGTAGAGGCCAGGGGTGAGGCTGTCACTCTCCCCGCCCCCTTACTGGGGTCCTGCACCCTCCCACCTGGAGCGGTGCCCCCAGAAGACAAACTGGTAGGGGCACTGTTAGCAGCTGCCCCTTCCTCCAGGTCAGGGGGGACACCCTGAACCTGGTCCTTCAACCCAGGGTCTGTACCCTTAGGCTGGACCTGTGCCTGGCAACCCAGGACTTCCGGGAGGGTACACCAACCCCCCAAGGAAACACACTCCTCTAGAGTTGTGTAATAATCTGCCTGGCGCACCCAGGACTTCCTGGGGAGCACGCCTGCCCCCCAGAGGGTAACACATCTCTCATGTGTTGTGTGACAGTCCGCCTGGCGCAGATCTCCCGACCCTGTCCATCTGACAGCGCGCGAAGATCCCCCAGGACAGAAGTGGTGTCACCATGGTCATTCACTGGTGACTCAGCCCTTCTGGCTGGTCCCTGACCCACTGGTTCTTCCACTGGGGACTCTCTCCCCCTCTCACCCCTCACTCTGGGCTTCTGCACCCTCCCAAGTGGAGCGGCACTGCCAGATACCAGAAACACTGGAGCTCCATTTACAGACGCTCCAGGTTCTCTAGACACTAGGAGATCCTCCTCAACAGGCGGCCCATCAGGACAGCCTAGGCTCCCTACCTGGTGTTCCCTTAAAGAACCATCCAGGCTCTGAGACTGGGTTTCGGGCACCTTGGGACACGCAGCCCCACACTCACTCCTTCTCCACTGAGACAGGACGTGAGCCCCTACACCCCTCCCACTACACCGGGACCTAGCTGGGCTACTCTGAACCACTTCCACCACTCTGGGCTGGAAGATACCTGAGCCACTCCTCTTAGGGTCACTCCCCAATGCCTTTTCAGACCCTCTGGAAACCACCAAAGGTCTTCCTCCCTCGTAGAGCTCCCTGGGGTCAGAGAACTCACTCTCCAACAGGCGTTGGCATAGCTCTGGAAAACAGGGACTTACAATATGCTCTCCCACAATTGGATCACACAACCCCTCACATGTGTTAGCCAAGTTATCCTTCACCTCACCATCCAGTGCCTCACACATGTACCCCACACCACTCTGCTGAGATTGGCAAGACAGTATCTGACTGTCTCTGTCACTCAACCCACACTCTTCTGGGCGGTCTTCACACTCACACCCCAGGAATTCAAACATGGGGGAACCACTCTCCCTGCACCTCCCATCTAGAGTCAGTAGAGTGTCCCTCCTGCTACTAGGACCATGAATCCCTGCGTCAGTTTCCCTATTCCTCTCAGGGACACTGCTGCACTACTGGAGACTACCTCATGTCCTTGAACCTCTGGTGTATATTAACCCCCTCCAAGTCAGGCACCACATCTCTGGGTGTGTGTACTACTCCCTCAGCACTAGGTAATACAATTTTGCTGCCACCAGAGGGAGGAATCCCTAAGCCCCTGGCTTTGAACTCCAACACCCTCATCATTCTCTCATGCTCTAAAAGCATCTTCCTTTCTTCCATGGCCAACCTCTTACTTTCCAACTCCAATTTCTTATGCTCAAGGCTATCATGGCTTCCCTGTTTCAGTTTGGCCATCTCCATTTCATGCATCCTGCTTTTGTCCCTGTCCTCCAGCTCCTCTGGAGACAGGCCCTTTTGAGAAACACTGCTGCCCTCCCCTGGAAGAGCGCTCCTCCTCAGATTAAGCCCAATGGCCCCTCAAGCTGCCCATCTAAATTCTCTGCCTCCTCCACAGGCTCCTCGGACTGCCCACTGGCATTCCGTGCTTCCAACCAGGCCCTTAGCGCCTTGTGAAACTCCTCCCTCCTGGTGAGGCCTCTCATAGAGATTTTAAACTTTTTGCAAACAGCTTTGAGTTCTGGCACAGTGTAGGTATCAACCCTATCTTCTTCAAATTCAATATCTGCAGGTGCAATGGATCCTTTTTTGCTCATGGTGAAAATTGGCAGTTCTCCAACAAAAATAAAGGTTCCAAGGAAAAAAAGTCCTATCAAAAGGTATGTGGTCGCGTATTGGTCTGCACTCACTAGTAGTGTACACCAATCACTGTATATGAATCACAAATGCAAGTCCAAATCCTCACCGCTGCCCACCAATGTTAGAACTGGGGGTCTCTAGTTGGCAATGGTCTGCACCTTTGTCCAAATAGGGACCCTTGCTTCTAGTCAGGATAAGGGGGATACACTCCTAAAATAACCCCTGCTCACCCCCTGGTAGCTTGGCACGAGCAGACAGGCTTTATCTCAGAGGCAGTGTGTAAAGCATTTGTGACCACATACAGTAATACAGTGAAAACACTACAGATGGACACCACACAGGTTGTTTTATGTAAAAATAAGTAATCTTTATATAGACTTATCACAAGACCCAATAGCAAAAATCCACAATACTGTACTCAAAAATAGACTTAAAATGATAGAGACAGTTCACGTTATCTTCAAAAATAGGATAGTCAATCAAATAAAGCTTGTAGCAACAAATAACTCCACTTGGAGTTATCACGACGTCGTGACCGGTGGAAATCCCAAAGTACGGCGCCGACCCGCGAGGTGCGCGGCGTCGGGCCTGGAGTCGAGCAGACCCACAAAGAACAGTACCTGGAATTCGATGAAAACAAAGACGGTGCACGGCGTCGGGAGGTGATGCTGCGTTGGCGCCGGCGGCGTCGGTTCCTTACGACCCCAGGGGAGGTGATGTCTCGGTTCCTTACTGCAGCGCAGAGGAGGTGAAGGCGTCGGTTCCTTACTGTGTCGGGGAGGTGACGTCGCGGATGGCGGCGAGGCGTCGGTTCCTTACGATGGTGCGGCGTCGATGGATTCGGGGGTCACCCACGTCGAGGATCGGCTCCGCGATGATGAAGCCCTAGCGTCGGTGAAGTCGGGGCTGCGGTGCGAGTCGGGACCGGTGCGTCGTGAGCGTCACGAGCGGTGTCCTCGGCTCCGGTGCAGGCAGCGGCCTCGATGGCGGCTTCGGAGTCGATGTCGCACGGCGTCGGCAGGCGTCGGGCCTACGGTGCAGAGTCGGGCGGTGCGTCGTGCTCTTCACGAGCGGTGCCCACGGCTTCGGTGCAGGTTACGGCGTCGCTCGCCGGCGTCGGTGTTGCAATTTCCCTCTGTTAGCAGCTAAAACAGCAGTTCCAGATGCAGGCAAACAGAAGGGGTGAAGTCTTTGTGTCCCTGTGACTTCAGGCAGGAGGCAAGCTCAGTTCAAGCCCTTGGAGATTCCCTTCTTCAAGATGACAAAGCACAGCAAAGTCTTTTCTCCTGTCCTTGGCAGAAAGCAACCACTGCAGGCCAACCCCAATCAGCAAAACAGCACAGGGCAGTACTCCTCCTTCAGCTTCTCCGGTTCTTCTCCTTGGCAACAGGTTTCTTGATTTCCCAGAAGTGATCTAATTTCCTAGGGGTCTGGGTCCCCTTTTTATACACCTTTTCCCTTTGTTCTCTGAAGGCAGAGAGGCCTCTGCCTAGTCCAAACCAGTTCTGGTCAGTCCTGGAGCACTTTGTTTTTCTGACTCCTTCTTTCCTTTGTGAGTGAGGGGCAGAGCCATCAGACGCCCGGCAGGAGGTGGAGCCAGCATTGTGGAAGGCAGGCACAGCCCTATTCAGACCCAGGTGCAACTCCTCCCTCCACTCTGGATGCAGACCTTCCTATTCAGCCCTGTGCTGACTCACCCTGCCTCCTGGAATCCCCCAGCCCCTGTCACTCACAAATCCAGACACACAATACACAACCTGAGCAGAGGCAGCTGGATGGTTTAGGCAAGAAAATACCTACTTTCTAAAAGTGGTATTTTCAAACAAAGAAATGTTAAAACCAACTTCACTAAAAGATGTATTTTATCATTCTGAGTTCAGGCATACTAAATTCGTTTTTCTACCATGTTCTCTGGGTCAGTTAGGATTATAAGGTGTAATAATCAAAACTGCCCATTCTGGCCTATGGAGAACAGGTAGCCTTGCAATAGTGAAAAACGAAAATGGCTGTAATTCACTATTAGGACATGCCACACACACCAGGGCATGTCCTACCTTATACCACAATGCACCCTGCCCTTGGGCCTACCTTAGGGGTGTCTGATATGAAGATAAGGGAAGGTTTAGGGACTGGCAAGTGGGTGCACTTGCCAGAGTCGATATGGCAGTCACAGACTGCACACAGGCTCTGCAATGGCAGGCCTGAGACACATTTTACAAGCTGCTTCTGTGGGTGGCACAACCAGTGCTGCAAGCCCACCAGCAGCATTGGATTTACAAGCCCTGGGCACACGCAGTGCTGTACTAGGGACTGACAAGTAAACCAATCATCCAATCATGGAGTCACTAATCCATAACACAATTTATCATGGGGAGAGCATATGCACTTTAGCACTGATCAGCAGTGGTAAAGTGCCCAGAGTCATAAAACCAACAAAAACAGGTCAGAGAAAATATAGGAGGAAGGCAAAAAGTTCAGGGATGACCCTGCAAAAAGGGCCAAGTCCAACAGGCTCCATACTGGGAGTTTTGCAATTTCAAAGGAGCGTCCCGGAAGGAGACTCCGGTGGTAGTTTTAGAGGGAGGAGTGAGGTCTGCTAACTTGTGGATAATAGGGGTGCTGTGGAGTGTTCAGGGCACGACATAGCACCGAGACAGCACTACTGGAAATCTCTGAATCCATTAAAGTGGGTCTGGATTTAGGACTCAATGTCGCCTTGATGTTATTAGACCTGTCAGTAGCGTTTGACACAGAAGATCGCAATATCCTGCTACACAGGTTGAAGTCAGTGGGGGTGACTGGATCAGTCCTGAGCTGGCTGGGCACCTTTGTGGAAAAAAGAGAGCAGATAGCTTGGATGAAGTCCTTCTCCAGAGCAAAACCTTTGAAATGGGGGGTCGGCTTAGAATTCCTCCCAGAACCCCACTCTTTTTAATGTTTATATGACCCCCTTTAGCGTTCCTGGTCGAGTCCTTTGGCATCGAGGTTATATCGTTGTTATTGCTCACATATGAAGGAGATTCAGTCATGCTCAAACAAACGTTTTCACTCTGCATGCAGGCGCTACTGTGCTGGCTCAGGAAGAACCAGCTGCAATGCAACCCTGACAAAACTGAGATCTGCTGTTTGGGTCGGACCTGCTTCCAGGGTGGGCAGAAGCCTGGCCCAGCTGCAACTCCCCTCCGCCTCCCCCAACGGAGCTGGCAAGAAATATGGGCATTCTGTTTGACACTCACTTTCTTTCAAAGACCAAACTGCAGCATTAGTAAAGTTCTGCATCTGGATCTTAAGAATGCTCAGGAAATATCTGAACTTCCTTCCACATGAAGCACACGTTACAGTGGCCAAGGCGCTGATCCTGTCATGGTTGGACTAGGTCAATGTTCTGTATCTGGGAATCCCGGACTATCCACTTCAAAGTCGACAGGACATGGCAGTCCGTCTCTTCTATAAGCTACCCAAACATTTCCCCGTTTCTTTTTTTCATGAGAAACTCCAATGGTTCCCGGTCCGTAAGCGTGTCATGTTCAAAGCACTTACAATGACTTATCAAGCCCTTCACAATACCAGACCCAGTTATTTGAAGGATACGATTAGGGAGTACTGTCCTGAAAGGACGTTGAGCTCTAGCAATGCTCACTTGGTATCAGTTCCCCGTTTTAGAAAAAGACGCAGTTGTCAAGGCTGCAAAATTGTGAAACCAGATGCTGGTCCACCTGAGATCCATCACAGACGAAGCATCTTTAAAACATCCCTGAGGACCAACGTATTCAAACTTTAACAGAATGTTCTGTACCCGACCGTCCATCCACCCTTCCGCCTGCTCTGTTATGCCAGATTATGAGGGAGGTTTTGGCACTCCACCGCGAGGCATTCTAGTGGCACCCAGCCAGGTTGAAGATGAAAAGATGTGAGGACGTGCATGTCTTCGCCAAGGTGGATACTACGTAGGCATTCCTGGATGTGGTGCGCACCGAGGATGACCAGGCTAATCAGCACTGGCTGCAGAGCCCAGAGACGAGCAGACTTTACATTATCTTGCTTACTAAACTCTAGACATTACTTAAATTTCAGATGTGGATGACAAAGACTCTGTCCGGAATTATGAATGTTTCCTTCCTCTCAGGTATGCATTGTACTTGTTCTCCTCTTCCCTTTAGTTTTCTTCCTCTCCTTCCCCTTTTTTGGTCTCTTCCTAAGTCTGGTTTAAGGAGGGATTCTCAGTCAACATTGAGATGGTATTTTTTCTTAATGGGACTTGTGTAGCGATTACTCTTCAGCTTCAATCGAGGTGAAGACTTTGTAGTTAATTAGTGGCTGTTCCTCCCAATAACATCCTTGAAACATCAGTAAGTCAAACATAATTCTAAACTATTTTAACTTACGAAGAGATATGCAGGATATTGGACACACGTGATACTCCTTTGGATATGTTGCCCGACAAATTCTCCAATCCGTTGAACCTTTTCTCATACCTTTTACACTACAATATCTGATTGATATTTGGGTGGAAGATTAGTCTGTATTTCATACTTTACACACTACAGCCTTTTGTTTGGTCCACTAGGACAGTTACCACCAGACACGTCCACAGATTCACTGCTCCTTTATCCTGTATAGCCCCAGCCACCAAGTCGCAGAGCTGTACGACCCTCTGGAATACGCTCTGCACTTACACATCACACTTCAAATCCTCCATATATCCCTCACAGCCTGTAAAGTTGGGCTCTAGATCCATATGCACACATGAACATCAATAGTGTTCGGAGAATGAATTTGTAAGATCGAAACAATTTCGATACAACGGAGGCTTGCCGTAAGGTGCTCTTTGTGAATGTACTCACTGGCTCATTTTAGGTTCTGCAACAGCAGAAGGTCAAAAGCACTGCCTGGTCTCCTGAAACAGCAATCTAAACACCTACCCTCAGAGTTCAAAACCTGAGGCATAAGTCAAGGGAGTGACCTTACCAAGTGAGATCAAGGCCTGGTGGATCTCCTTCATCACGTTCCTGTACAGTTCCTTCTGCCAGTCCTGCAGAAGCTTCCACTCCTCTTCAGAGAAGCAGGCAGAGGCATCGTGGAAGGCAGCTGGCGCCTGCCAAAGAGAATGTTCAACATAAAGAAAATGGTGTCTTTTTATACAGGTTGCGCTATACTGCTATATACATTAACTTGCAGACAGTTAACCACAATTGGTATTTCTTTCTTTTTAAAGGATAATGTAAGGCCACAAGATGTGTAATACATACAGTGTGTGCAACGCGGGCTAATATGAAGTTAAGAAAAGACATGTGACCTAAACTGTCAATGTGATCCTGCGTGGCACTTTACTAAGCATTCTTCTGCCATTTAAGTAACAGCATCATGACAACAAACATCTGGAATCATTCTAAATGCATGAATGAAGCTCGCCCATTCAGGATTAATTTGCGATATTCAGGATTAATTTGCGATATAAGGCCATTACCCAGTCTGAAAGTTTTGGAATGCCAGTCATATGGTCTGGCCTGGGTAACCATACCGCAGACCCATGCAGAGAAATTGATAATCAATGTTCCACTGAACACTTAAGAGGAATGTATTTAAGGTATTTTCAATGCAATAAGGTATTTCTAAGGAGCACTGACTTTTCAGTTGGGTCGTTACTAATTGTGCCTTGTTTGTGTATGAGGAGAAGCCCCACTCGCTCCAGGGAGCATAACAGTTTCCAATAGCAAACTTACAAATATTACAGACATTTATTGAAACCCACCAGGATGTGTTTGAGTCAGATTTCAGCAGTTTCCCTCATTTTGAGGAGAAAACTAGGGCTAACTAACTTACATATTGCCTTCACTCGCTTGAAACTAAAGTCCAGTTACAGAGGAACCAATGAACACAATGTGGGGCATCTTTCTGAATATCACGATTACCTACATCACAGCACAGCCGGGAAGGCAACAGGCCCAGGTGGGGTACCAGCTGACAACTTTTAAAGCAGCCAGGGACCTATGGGGCCCCATTTTGGCTCAGTTGTTTTGTTTAACGCGGCTGTGGAGTGTACGATTCCTCCCTCCTGGGCTGTCTCAATAATTGTACCCTATGAGAAGTTGGCCTGGTATATGCTGTTCACTAATTAAAGTGGACACCTTGCACCAGAACAATTCGACTCTTATGGTAGATAGGTTTAAGACAACCTTTATAGAAAGCTATCCTAGTGGTAGCTGTGGAGAGCAGCCTTCAGGCTAAGTCTTGAAGGAATGTAAAGCAGCTTGTTTTACCACACAATCTCTTGAATCACCAAATGAAAAGACACCACACAGGTATATATATCAAATATATATGTATTTATTAATAAACACTCTCTACTAATCTCTTTATGAGATTAGAAGTCAGGAACATATGTACAAGTCAAATGTTATCAAAATAAGTTTAGCACAATCGAATATCACAATCTTAGTTTGGCTAGACCTAGGTCTAGGGCATCTAGAATCGAGGGACCCCAAGAACCACCCCAGGTAGTTGTAGGAGACCCACAGGGGACGGACGCGGTGTCCTGGCACCGGTGCGAGTCCTGTGCGAGTCTATGTGCTCAGACGCGATTGAGATTTCAATGTTAAAGGTCCCTTGCGTGCTCGAGGCGAACACACCGATCGGTCCTTGTACGAGTCGAAGGACGCGGTTACAGATAGAGTTGCAAGGGAGATGGACGCGCTGTGTCTAACACAGACGCGAACCTTGTGCGAGTCAGTGCAATGGAGATCTCAATGTTACAGGCCCCTTGTGTTCGAGGCGAACACCGATCGGACTCAGTACGAGTCGAAGGACACAGTTCTAGATAGTGTTACAAAGGAGATGGACGCGGTGTGTCTAACACAGACGCGAACCCTGTACGAGTCAGCGCAATTGTCGCACTTAGAAAATAGGAATTTTAGGACACTTCTAGGGAAGCTACAAGCAAGTCACTTACAGGGTAAGTAGTTCTAGGGCCCACACCCACAGGAGCACCGTAGTGCTGAAGTTACCTCACCCAGGGGAGCCGGGTGCATAGGTGTTCTTTGGTGTCGGGTCGCGGCGTCGTTTTCAATGGGAGCCAGTGAAGACTTGCTGCTTGCGGCGACAGGAGAAGTGTCCGGAGGAATCCAAGCCTGGATTCAGAAGATGGAAGACCTGAAAGCAGAGGGGACAGTGTTCAAAGTCACTTGGCAGTGACTCGGGGCAAGGAAGATGGATGCCCACCGTCGTCGCAAGATTCAGGTCGTTCGTGGGTGCCTTGACTCTTCAGCCACGAGGTCCAGGAGGTGTCGACGACAACCAGGAGCTGGATTCGGCGTGTCCCACAATGTCTGCGGCTTACTGCGGTGTCGACGACTCGATTGGAGCCAACAAGCCTTGGTAACAGCAAGTCTCGGGGAAAGTGTGAAGAGGCAATGGCGCAGACCAGCAAGGTCTGGGGGACTCACCCAGCGAGGGTAAGTCAGGGCAGGCCTGGAGCAACCAGGGGAGCCCTTTGGTTTCTTTAGAAAGTCTTCTGGGGACCCACAAGCCGGCTGGCAAGGGATCGCGAAGATGCCTCGGGAGGATTCGCTCAACAGGGGCCCACGGTCACTCGGGACGTGGTAGGCCTCTGATCTTCGGAGGGATTCCTGCTGGAGGCTAGGACCACACGTGGTCCAAAGCACAAGTTCGTGGAACGTTGTGAAGGGGTTGCACTCGACAATAGTGCACGGTACCCAGGGGTCGCGGTTCCTCGTCACTCTTGGGGTCCACTGGCCTCAGCTTCGCTGGGGACTCACGATGGCCTTTGAGAAGTCAGGAAATCCACTTCTTGGGCTGCAGGGACTTCGGACTCCGGCGGGAGCGGCGTAGTTTGTGACCGTCATTTGTAGTTTTTGGTGCCTGCCAAGCAGGGGAGTCACTCCTTGACTCCAAGGAGATTCTTCAGTCTTCCAAAGGTAGTGGAACGTCGAAGGTCCGGGATTCTTCTTCAGAGCGTCGTCCAGGGAAATCTAGGGTGCAATGCACAGGTTCCCCCTCTTATACTAAAAGAAAGGGAGGGACTAGCTCTGATGACCCTACCTATGGGAGGGTCAGGGGAGTGGGCGGCTACACCCACTTCCCTTTGTCCAGTTTCGCGCCAGAGCAGGGGCAGGTAGCCCCTGAGCCGGTTTGAACTGGGGTATGCACAGAGGAGCCTTCTGCTCCCCCAGTGCAGGACTTCAAAGCACTCTAAGAGTGCACCCACCCAGCCCCAATACACTAAACCCTGTCTGGAAGGTGGTCACACCCCTTGGGACAGGATATCTATTGTTGGGCTTCCTCCACTGCAAGTGTTGGTCATCAGCAGGAGGGCAGCCCAGTGTCTGTGACTGGTGGCATCCATTTTGTGATGCCAGGGCTCTGCAGGATTCTACCGCGTTTCCACAGTAGGTACATGTCTATCCCTCTAGAAGGGTGGAATGCTACCCCCGCCGCCAGAACTGGCGGGGGGGGGGTAGTATTCCAAGATGTTTGACACCAAACACGACATGTTTTGATGCAGCCATTCCAAAGTTAGCATTTTACCGCGAGGATATAATGCACTTAAAAGTATATGGTTTAACCGCATCCACAAACAGCACCAGAGAATGGACTCTGAGAGCTGCAGAGGGGCCCTGCTCAGGCAGAGGCACCCCCTCACATAGAAGCCAAGCACCCTGCCCTCAGGATTGATAGGGCCTGCCTTAGGGGTGACTGATAGGTTTATATGTGTGTGTAGGAGAGATATAGGGAACCTATATCTCAGTGAGGAGTGCTAGCACCACCTCACCCAGGCTGCAGTAGCAGGCCTGTGGTGTCAGATTTAGTCTGCTTCCCAGGGGTGGCATAATACATGCTGCAGCCCCTGGTAGGCCTGTGAAGTACCTATGCCCTTGGTACCTAAGGTACCATATACTAGGGACTCATAAGGTACCACAGTATCCAATCACTAGTGCACCTAGAGTGCACTCCAAGTCATTTAGAGAGAAAGCAGATAGGCTGGGGACCTGAATAGCAGGTTCCCAGCCAAACTAAGTCAAAAACCAACAAAACACCAGGAAAAAAGTGGGGGCAACCATGTAGTCAGATTCCACCTTCCTACATAACCCCCCCAAACGAAAGGAGATGAGGCTAACCTTGTCCAGGTGAGCCTGTATTTACTGAGTGGCCATATAAGGAAGTACCTGCACTAGCATGGTTACCCCCTGTCTTATGGTCCACTAAGTTATCCCTCACCCTAAGGGTATGAGAGGGTCTCCACCATGGGGAATTACTACCTGTGGGGTGTTTTGGTAAAGGACAAGGCTGATGAGGTGTCTGAGCAGGAAGTGAGACCCTAGGGAAGTTGGTCTCAGTTTCCTCAGATCACTGGTCACCATGTATGCCTGTCTTTCCATGACTGAGCTGCACTTTGCTCTAAGGGTCAACCTTTGGCTGCCTACAGCTGGGGGTTGGGTCCCTTTGGGTGGAACACTGGAGGGACATGGCAGGTTTGGAACCTTTTGGTTCCAGGTTTGCCCTTGCCTAACAGAGTCCTTCTGGGGAAGGTCCCTACACAAAGGTATGGGGGATCCCTCAGTGTGCGGAGGAATTTTCACCTGGCTAGGGCTACTAGACTGGGTGCCCCTAATCTGCTGATGGGGGTTCCTCTGGACAGGGGGCCCTGTGGGGTCCACTGACCTCCCTGACCTCTGCAGCCCTGGGCTGACTGAGGTAGGGTAGAGAGGGGCAGGTTACCTGCTCCAGACTGGGTACCACCTTGGAAGGGTCCTCTGCCATCAGGGGTGGGGCCAGGCCAGGCCTGACTACCTCTGGGGCAGTTCCTTCACTAGGGGTAGGATCAGTTCCCTGAGGAGGCTGACCCTTACCTGCTGTCTGGGGGAAGGAGACTTTTCTTCAACCCCTGTGCTCTCTTTTGGGGGAGAGTGGGCCATTCTTCCAGGCTCCATCTCTCCAGCATTTCCCTGGGCTGGGGCTGTGGCCATCACAGCCCCACTAGCTTTTTCAGGGACGCCTAGCATCTTCAGATGGGTTTGGTGTTCAACTTCAGCCCAGGCTGAAATTTCCAGATCATTGCCCATCAGGCAATCTACGGGCAAGTTGGGGGACACTGCCACTCTTTTTGGGCCTGTGACCCCCTCCCAGCTGAGATTGACTATGGCCATGGGGTGATCTGTCCTGACACCATCAATGTTGGTCACCTGGTACTTAAACTCAGGTAAAAGCTGGTGAGGGGGGACTAGTTTCCCTGCCACCATGGTGACACTAGCCCCTGTGTCCCTGAATGCCACAGCCTTCCGACCATTAATCATTGGCTCCAGTCTGTACCTGCCCAATGCAATGGGACCCATGGTAAAGGTGGCAAATCCTATACCACCATCAGAGTCTGAGGAGTCTGTTGAGGGGGACCTGTCTAAACTAGGGCCCACCTCTGTTCCCCTTGCAAAAGCACCTAACTTTTTGGGTGCACTACTCCCAACTGGAGGATTACTACTGGTAGTACCAGGAGGGGTGGTAGTAATAGCTGGAGGAACAGTTTCTTTATTGCCAATCCTGGGGCAACTGGGATCAGTTTTCCAGTGTCCAGGCTTTTTACAGACATGGCAATATGGTTTCTTTTCAGGAGAGGAAGGAGTTTGGGACCCACCCCCAGAAGAGGACTTTTGGGGCCCTGTAGTGGACTTATCCTTAGATTTATCCCCACCTTTCTCTTGGGACTTGGTAGAATCTTTCTTCTGGTCACCACCCTGATTCTTAGGCCTCACCCTGGTTCTGACCCATTTGTCTGCCTTCTTTCCCAATTCTTGGGGAGAGGTCAGATCAGAGTCCACCAGGTACTGGTGCAAAAGCTGGTTTTGACAATTATTAAGGATCTGCTCCCTCATAATCAAATTGTACAATCCTTTGAGATCAGTAACCCTACTGCCAATCAGCCAACCCTCCAGAGCCTTGGTTGCACAATCTACAAAGTCAGTCCAGTCCTGAGTCTGTGCCTTCTGGGTGTCTCTGAACTTCAACCTGTACTGCTCAGTGGTTAAGCCAAACCCATCTATCAGTGCACTCTTCAGGACTTCATAGTTATCAGCATCCTCTTCTCTAACAGTGAGGAGCTTGTCTCTACCTTTATCTGAAAAGGAGAGCCACAAGATTGCTGCCCACTGCCTTTGGGGGACCTGCTGTACTCTACAGGCCCTCTCCATAGCAGTTATCCACTTGTGGATATCATCCCCACTCTGGTAGGGAGGAACAACCTTGCTCAGGTTCCTATGGTCTGGAATATATTCTCTGCCTCTAGGGACACTGTTGCTGCCACCAAGGGGTTCTAACCCCTCTCTTCTAGAAGCTCTCTGGATCTCCAGGGCTTCTCTATCCAGTGCCAACTGCTTGGTTCTGAGGGCAACTCTTGCTTCCTCATACTGCAGCAGTTTGCACATTCTGTCAGAGGAGCTCTCTCTTATGGGAAAGTATGAGTTCCTCTGCTGGACAAATTCTCTGCCAGAGTGATAAGAGTGGTCAGATTCCCTGGAAGGGGACCTATGCCTCTCATCCACTCTGTCAGTTCTCTTAGGGAGAAGTTCCTCTGTCCTTTTCAGGCCCCTTGGAGCCTGGCCCTTCAATCACAGAGTCTTGGTCATTCTGATTTTCATCATCTGACCCAGACACTGTAATTGACCCACCACCTGATTCAGACCCATTAGCTCCTAGAGCCAATCTAAGATCATCTGCTGTCAGCAGATCTATCAGGTGTAGTGTGGAGGGACTCTGTCCTAGCTTCAGGTGTCTTTCAACACACATGGCTCTCAAGTCAGAGAAAGCCATGTCCTTATACTGAGGCTGAGTGGATCCACTGGTTCCACCCTTTAAGGACATTCTAGTGTTGTGCAGTGTTGTACTACCTACACTAGTTTGTGGCCTACTGATACTAGCTTGAGCTGTAGAAAGGGTGTGCTATCCCTTGGCACACAGCTCTAAGTTCAGTAGAACTTATTGATACTAACCTTGACTTTATATGTACCTTGAGTACCTATAGTGGTTTTCAGTTAGTAATTCAAATAGAGATTTTCTGGTAAAACAATAGCAAGCTGGAATCCCACCGCTGCCACCAATGTGAGAAGTTGGCCTGGTATATGCTGTTCACTAATTAAAGTGGACACCTTGCACCAGAACAATTCGACTCTTATGGTAGATAGGTTTAAGACAACCTTTATAGAAAGCTATCCTAGTGGTAGCTGTGGAGAGCAGCCTTCAGGCTAAGTCTTGAAGGAATGTAAAGCAGCTTGTTTTACCACACAATCTCTTGAATCACCAAATGAAAAGACACCACACAGGTATATATATCAAATATATATGTATTTATTAATAAACACTCTCTACTAATCTCTTTATGAGATTAGAAGTCAGGAACATATGTACAAGTCAAATGTTATCAAAATAAGTTTAGCACAATCGAATATCACAATCTTAGTTTGGCTAGACCTAGGTCTAGGGCATCTAGAATCGAGGGACCCCCAAGAACCACCCCAGGTAGTTGTAGGAGACCCACAGGGGACGGACGCGGTGTCCTGGCACCGGTGCGAGTCCTGTGCGAGTCTATGCGCTCAGACGCGATTGAGATTTCAATGTTAAAGGTCCCTTGCGTGTTCGAGGCGAACACACCGATCGGTCCTTGTACGAGTCGAAGGACGCGGTTACAGGTAGAGTTGCAAGGGAGATGGACGCGCTGTGTCTAACACAGACGCGAACCTTGTGCGAGTCAGTGCAATGGAGATCTCAATGTTACAGGCCCCTTGTGTTCGAGGCGAACACCGATCGGACTAAGTACGAGTCGAAGGGCACAGTTCTAGATAGTGTTACAAAGGAGATGGACGCGGTGTGTCTAACACAGACGCGAGCCCTGTACGAGTCAGCGTAATTGTCGCACTTAGAAAATAGGAATTTTAGGACACTTCTAGGGAAGCTACAAGCAAGTCACTTACAGGGTAAGTAGTTCTAGGGCCCACAGGAGCACCGTAGTGCTGAAGTTACCTCACCCAGGGGAGCCGGGTCCATAGGTGTTCTTTGGTGTCGGGTCGCGGCGTCGTTTTCAATGGAAGCCAGTGAAGACTTGCTGCTTGCGGCGACAGGAGAAGTGTCCGGAGGAATCCAAGCCTGGATTCAGAAGATGGAAGACCTGAAAGCAGAGGGGACAGGGTTCAAAGTCACTTGGCAGTGACTCGGGGCAAGGAAGATGGATGCCCACCGTCGTCGCAAGATTCAGGTCGTTCGCGGGTGCCTTGACTCTTCAGCCACGAGATCCAGGAGGCGTCGACGACGACCAGGAGCTGGATTCGGCGTGTCCCACGATGTCTGCGGCTTACTGCAGTGTCGACGACTCGATTGGAGCCAACAAGCCTTGGTAACAGCAAGTCTCGGGGAAAGTGTGAAGAGGCAATGGCGCAGACCAGCAAGGTCTGGGGGACTCACCCAGCGAGGGTAAGTCAGGGCAGGCCTGGAGCAACCAGGGAGCCCTTTGGTTTCTTTAGAAAGTCTTCTGGGGACCCACAAGCCGGCTGGCAAGGGATCGCAAAGACGCCTCGGGAGGATTCGCTCAACAGGGGCCCACGGTCACTCGGGACGTGGTAGGCCTCTGGTCTTCGGAGGGATTCCTGCTGGAGGCTAGGACCACACGTGGTCCAAAGCACAAGTTCGTGGAATGTTGTGAAGGGGTTGCACTCGACAATAGTGCACGGTACCCAGGGGTCGCGGTTCCTCGTCACTCTTGGGGTCCATTGGCCTCAGCTTCGCTGGGGACTCACGATGGCCTTTGAGAAGTCAGGAAATCCACTTCTTGGGCTGCAGGGACTTCGGACTCCGGCGGGAGCGGCGTAGTTTGCGACCGTCGTTTGTAGTTTTTGGTGCCTGCCAAGCAGGGGAGTCACTCCTTGACTCCAAGGGAGATTCTTCAGTCTTCCAAAGGTAGTGGAACGTCGAAGGTCTGGGATTCTTCTTCAGAGCATCGTCCAGGGAAATCTAGGGTGCAATGCACAGGTTCCCCTCTTATACTAAAAGAAAGGGAGGGACTAGCTCTATGACCCTACCTATGGGAGGGTCAGGGGAGTGGGCGGCTACACCCACTTCCCTTTGTCCAGTTTTGCGCCAGAGCAGGGGCAGGTAGCCCCTGAGCCGGTTTGAACTGGGGTATGCACAGAGGAGACTTCTGCTCCCCCAGTGCAGGACTTCAAAGCACTCTAAGAGTGCACCCACCCAGCCCCAATACACTAAACCCTGTCTGGGAGGTGGTCACACCCCCTTGGGACAGGATATCTATTGTTGGGCTTCCTCCACTGCGAGTGTTGGTCATCAGCAGGAGGGCAGCCCAGTGTCTGTGACTGGTGGCATCCATTTTGTGATGCCAGGGCTCTGCAGGATTCTACCGCGTTTCCACAGTAGGTACATGTCTATCCCTCTAGAAGGGTGGAATGCTACCCCCGCCGCCAGAACTGGCGGGGGGGGGGGTAGTATTCCAAGATGTTTGACACCAAACACGACATGTTTTGATGCCGCCATTCCAAAGTTAGCATTTTGCAGCGAGGATATAATGCACTTAAGAGTATATGGTTTAACCGCATCCACAAACAGCACCAGAGAATGGACTCTGAGAGCTGCAGAGGGGCCCTGCTCAGGCAGAGGCACCCCCTCACATAGAAGCCAAGCACCCTGCCCTCAGGATTGATAGGGCCTGCCTTAGGGGTGACTGATAGGTTTATATGTGTGTGTAGGAGGGATATAGGGAACCTATATCTCAGTGAGGAGTGCTAGCACCACCTCACCCAGGCTGCAGTAGCAGGCCTGTGGTGTCAGATTTAGTCTGCTTCCTAGGGGTGGCATAATACAGGCTGCAGCCCCTGGTAGGCCTGTGAAGTACCTATGCCCTTGGTACCTAAGGTACCATATACTAGGGACTCATAAGGTGCCACAGTATCCAATCACTAGTGCACCTAGAGTGCACTCCAAGTCATTTAGAGAGAAAGCATATAGGCTGGGGACCTGAATAGCAGGTTCCCAGCCAAACTAAGTCAAAAACCAACAAAACACCAGGAAAAAAGTGGGGGCAACCATGTAGTCAGATTCCACCTTCCTACATACCCATTTTCAAGAAAGGTGATAAGTCAGATCCCAAATGTTATCGCCTCATTTCCCTCCTAGACTCATCAGTAAAATTGATGAGTAAGATATTACTAATGAGATCAGAGGAATGGGTACAGGATAACTTTATCTTATCAGAAGCATAGTTTGGATTTAGGAAGGGCCTGGGGACGGCAGAGCAATGTGTGAACCTGGAGTTGCGGATCGGAAAGTATACTAGCGCTAAGCCAGGATTCCTTTACCTTTGCTTTGCTGATTTAAGCAGAACCTTTGACCTGGCTGACCATTCTGTTCCAGGTTAACCCTGATTTCCCTTGGTGCCTCGCACACCTGTATGGGAACTTATCATCTAAGGTTCGATATGGCTCTTATGGTGAATGTTCCCCCTTTTTAGGGTAGGGAGGGCTGTGTACTGGCTCTCCTTTTGTTTTCGCTCTATTTTAATGGGGTCGACGGTGCTTTGTGGCTGATGTGCCCAGCGTCGCCGGACACCCCATTCCTGTGTTGTTACACGCCAATGCTGTTTTGTTATCTAGGGCACCCATTGGCCTGCAGAAGCTGATGAATGCATTTGGGGACTTTAATCCAAGAAAATGGTGATTAACAAAACCAAAACCAATACAATGGCATGCAGGAAAAATGCGCAAAAATGCAGAACCTTCTTGATTGGGGATTCCCCGATAAGCAGAGTAAATTCCTTCTGCTACCAGGGGATTTTATTCTCGAGCAACGGTGTCTTGTCCCAGCAGGTCCTAAATGCCAGATCCAAGATGAGCAGAAATTGTCGTTGGATTTTTAGGTTTTCCATAAATTGGGTAGCCGACCTGTTAAGGAGATGGTTGCTATATACAAGGCTAGAGGGGTTTCCGCTGCTACTTTTTGGGAGGGACTGTGGGGTTATACCCCTAGTAACCCCCTCCAAGTAGAGGAAAACATTTGTCTAAAACATCTCATATGTTTACCTATTACGGCTTCATCCCTGATCGCTCATAAAGAGGTTGATTTGCAGAATTTGGAGGATCTGCTTTATTAAAACCTTTATTACTATGTCTTTCCATATGGTCTAAAGAGGAAACAAGTTTTACGGAATCGATTATTTTCGACTGTCTTGCCTTGGATAACGTTTCTTATATTCCTTGGCTCTCGTACATGAAGCATCTTTTAGAACTTTATTTAATGTCTGTTTTGCAAGATCCACTTTTATCTCTTGACAAGAGTCTTATTAAGGTGACCTTCCTCAAACATAGACATGACTGCAGAATGTGTGAAGAGTTGTCTGGTGTAAATATCCCTCAGCCTCGTCATGCCCTGACCGGATTACGAGCAGGTACAGTTCATTATTTGGTTGCCTTCCCTAATATGAAGGTACGCCCACCGGACATGATGCCCTGTCCCTGTGATGGTCGGTCTAAGCAAAGCACTCAACACTTTATGTTGTTATGTGACTTCTACAAGAATCTTAGGAGTAATTACCCTAAAATAAAAAGTTTTGCACAGAATATTAGGGGGCATATTTACAAGCCCCCATCAACACATGAACGACACTTTTTATGACTTTCCTGTGGCAATAAACCCTTCACCTTATTTACAACGCAGGTTAAGCCACTTAACGTGGCTTAACGCCGTCTTGTAAATAAGGCCCCCATTCACGCTACACGTAGCGTGAAAGAGGCGTGCAATGGGTGCTGTGGTGGGGGTTCTGCCGCAACACCCATTGATTTTGACGCTGCCCCCTATTTACAAGGGTGGTGTAAATAGGAGGCAGTGCCAAAATTAAGACCAGGGAAAACCTGGTCTTAACATTGCGAAACGAGGAGAAATGGTTAATTTTGCCTCGTTTTTGCTGTTTCTATGAGTGCTGCAGTGTGCAGCACACATAGAAACAGCAAATCGCCATGAATGATTGTGTATGTGCAGGAAAGTGTCCCTTCCTGACATAGACAATCATTAAAAAAATGTCGATTTGCAACTTCTATGTGTGCTGCACAATGCAGCACACACAGGAGTGTTAAATCGGCATTCTGGATTGTTTATGGGCAGGAAGGGACACCCCCAACGCAGACACTCTTGCACTAAGGTGCAAGGGTGCCTGCATTGGCGCTAGGCAGCTAGATTTAGCGCTAGGGGAAAAGCAGGGGTCCGTCGTATTCTTGTGAATACGGCGCATCCCAGCATTTTCAGAATGACGAAGCGTGGTGTTAGCTTTTCTTGCTTAATGCCACGCTTCGCCATTCTGTTGTAAATATACCCCGAAAGATCATTAAAACGCACTGAGCTATCTGTTTGCACTTGGAGATTCCTTTGTATGTTTTAATGTTGCTCTTTTTTATAAGGGTACACCTCAGATAAAGTATTGTGTTTTAGACATTATAATGGTCAGAAATAGGGCTGTCATTTTAACATTTGTTTTGATGTATTTGTGTTTTTATGCCGTATATTTATTGTATGTACTTTTATGGCTGTTTTTAAACCTGCTGAGTAACGTTTATTACATTGACAATTACGTAGAAGAAGACTCTAGGGGTCATATTTACAAGGAAACTGTTGGAGTGCGGCGTTAAGCCAAGATTGCTAATGTCGCACTCCGACAGTTTCCAAACGCAGGGATGCACTGTATTTACAAGAATGCGGCACACCCCTGCATTTCCCCTAGCGCTGGCACTAAACTTAGCTGCCTAGTGCCAATGCAGGCACCCTTGCACAATAGTGTAAGGTTGCCTGCGCTGCTAGGATTGATTGTTCATGTGCAGGAAGGTGTCCCTTCCTGCTTAACGCCGCCTTGTAAATATGGAGAAGGGCATATCGCCACCAGAACGTCACAAAAAGTGATGTTCTGGTGGCGAGAAGCTCTTGTAAATATGCCCCTGCATGTCATGACTTAGTGAATATAGGGCCAGGTGTACAAAGTATTTTTGAGGTCGCAAACGCCCTGATTTACAGAATTGGGAAGTTTGCGAACGCAAAAAGTAATTTCCAAATTTACAAACTCCAAACTGCGCAAATCGCAATTTGGGTTTGCCAATTGGTATTTGGAAGCTGCGTGTTTAGGGCAGTCCCTTCCAAATACTGATTCCTATTGATATGTACGAATGTTTTGCAACTGAAATGCGGTCGCAAAGCATTCGCACTTAACTGCCAACTCAAAGTTGGTGGTAACCCATTCCCAAATTGGAAGGGGTCCCAAGAGACTACTTCCCATTTCAGAATGGTTGAAAAAATATTTTTTAAGAGCAGAGTGGTCCAAGGGACCACTGCCGACTCTAAAAAACTTAACTTAAGCATTTTGGTTTTTCCTTTTTCAAACACATCCAACTTTTATTTAAGGAAAACGGGCTGCGTTTAGAAAAAAAGATTGCTTTATTTCAAAGCAATCACAGACATGGTGGTCTGCTGACCCCAGCAGGCCACCATCCCTGTGATGGCAGCGAATCGTAATGGGTCTCAAATTGAGACCTACCTCATTAATAGTCATGAGGTAAGTCTATTTACAACGCACTGCAAATCGCTAAATGAAACTCAATGAGTTTTATACATTAGGAATAGAGACTTCCTAAGTGCGATTCCCAAAAAATCGCAATTAGGAAATCGCTATTCCTAATATTTGTACATCGAGCCCTATGTCCTCTAATGAAATGACAATGTTCTGGTTTCTCCATTGTTTGAGGGATCAGTGGATCTCTTTTGACCTTAAAAGCTCCCTCTTTGGCTTTCTCTATATAGTTCCTTTTATAACCCCTACTCAAAAAACAGCATTCCATCTGATCTAGAACTGTCATGAAATTCTAATTTTTACTGTACTCGCATTAGTACCATTTCGACATTGTGTACTGAATGTACTTGAGACGCTGATCGGCCCCTGGCTGCATGTAATGCAGCATTACAGGCAGCAATCTCTTTTCTGAAGGTTCTGCTCTGCGCTGTCTTTTTCTGTAAAAAGTTCCATCTCAAGAAACGTCACAGATATTCTGGTGTAATTCATATTTGGTTTAATATAGGAGGAATTGTTATTAAGATATGCATGAATATCTTGATAGTAATTATTGAAAGTAAGTACCCTTTTTAGTGCTGCACAGAGCAGGTACATATGAATAACCCTGGGCGGAGTTCGCGGAGTTCCGCTGCGCTGAACTCCGCGAAGTGGAAAAAAACTCTGCTGCGCTACGCGGAGCTCCGCAAGCGGTGGAGTGCGATAGAAAAATGCAGTCTGCGGTGATTTGCAGTGCCGGATGCTTGTCCGCACTGTGCAATCATCGCGAGCTGCACCATGCACAGCGCAAGCGGGCGCTGCTTTCCTTTCTGCCGCTCAAGTAGATTTTTACTCGAGCTGCAGCTTTCTCAACGCGAATGTACGGTTTCTCAACGTGAGTGGTCGCAAGCATACGCGGCCGCTCGTGATGAGAGATCTGACCCTCCCCCCCCACGTTGAGAAATCTCGCCGGGAGGTTGATTTTCCACGCTCGCGCTCGCCAACTTGATGTTGACGATCACGAGCAAGGAAAAATCTCGTCGGGAGGTGGATTTTCCTCGCTCGCGCTCGCCGACTAACGCGAGCGAGGAAAAAAACTCTGTTCCGCAACGCGAAGCGGAGTTTTTTGGAACTCCGCGATCTCCACGTAACGCGGAGTATGGAAAACTCCGCAAACTCCGCGAGCGGAGCGGAGTTCACGCCCAGGGTTACATATGAATCTTTACAGCTGGGCCACTACGCAGAGACTGAATAGTGAACAGTGGCGCCTGGTTACCATTAAAAGTGGTGTGGTGTAATCCTTGACTTGAATTACAGTGAGCGACACTGACTCACTTACTTGAAGGGTTGGGAGGTTGGCTCACTTGCACTCGGTCTTAAGCTCTCACTCATTCTCACTCTGTCTCATTTATTTACTTTCAATTGCACTTGCATTCACTTGTACTTACTCTGAATCAGTCTTGCTACTCATGCAATCTCACTCATTCTCACTGTGACAACTCAGTCTTACACATTCTCAGTTACCCTCATGCAGTCCCACTCATTCTGACTCAATCTCACCCTGACTCAGTCTCACTCCTTCACAGTCAGCCTCAGCCATTCTCACTCAGTCTCAGTCATACTCAGTCTGATTCACTCAATATCACTCTGACTCACTCATACTCACTCATTCACATTCATTCTGACTCAATCTCACTCTGACTCTGACTCAATCATTCTCATTCACTCTAATTCGATCAGTTTCACTCATTCTCACACTAACTCACTCTGTCTCACTCACTTTCTTACTCACTATGACTCACTCAGTCTTGACTCACTCAGTCTCACACACACTAACACTAAGTTACACTCACTGTTATTCTCCCTCACATTCCTTCTCAATGGCACTCACTCTTCTCATCACTCATCATCACTCACTTTGACTCACTCCTTCACTGACACTCACTTTCACTCACACATACACACAGACATGACCACACATATACACACACGCTCACGGGTACACACATTTATGCATACATACACAGAATTTAAAAGCATTTTTACTTACCCATCTGCTGTGCGAGTCCTGTTTGGACACCTTCTGCTTCCTTCTGCTTCAGGTGCTTGAAACTAAAACCTCAAACCTGCGTAGTCTGCGGAGTTTCATCCAAAACAGAATCCTCGCCAACTCTAGGAACTCCAAGGAGCTCTTCAACGTCATCCAGGAATTCACCAACCCCCCCAGCGAAACCTCGGACACCACCCCCTCCCAGGACCTCTGCGACAAGCTCGGATCTTACTTCCATCTGAAAATCAAGAGCCTCTACGACAATTTCAACGACCAAACACCGGACTCCGCAGCCACCCCCTCCACCGGCAACGCCAGTCACCCCACCATCTCCACCTGGACACTGGCCACGACCGAAGAGACCGCCTCGACCATTAAAGGCATCCACTCAGGCGCCCCTACCGACCCCTGCCCACCACACATCTACCACAGAGCCGCCATTGCGCCAGAACTACGACGCACCATCAACACCACCTTCAAGACCGGCACCTTCCCCGACGATTGGAAACACGCAGAAGTCAGACCCCTGCCCAAGAAGTCCTCAGCAGATCCCACGGACCTCAAGAACTACCGGCCCATCTCACTCCTCCCTTTCGCGTTAAAAGTCGCTGAGAAGACCGTCAACGCACAACTAACAAGGTTCATCGAAGACAACTCTGTTCTCGAGCCCTCCCAATCCGGATTCCGCAGCAACCACAGCACTGAGACCGCCCTACTCACCGCTACAGACGACATCTGCTCCCTCCTCGACCAAGGACACACCGCGGCCCTGATCCTGCTCGACCACTCAGCAGCATTCAACACCGTCTCCCACCGCACATTCGCCGCCAGACTCCGCAACGCCGGCATTCAAGGAACCGCCCGCCGACTGGATCCGCTCGTTCCTCACCGGCAGAACACAAAGAATCAGACTGCCACCCTTCCTCTCCAAACCCATGGAAATCAACTGCGGAGTACCCCAGGGATCATCGCTCAGCCCAACCCTCTTCAACATCTACATGGCCCCCCTCGCCGCCATCTTCAGACAGCACGGCCTCAGCAAAGTATCCTACGCAGATGACACCCAGCTCATCCTCTCCCTCACCAAAGACCCCACCACCACCAGACTCATCTTCCAGGAAGGAATGCAGGACGTCGCATCCTGGATGAGAAACAGCTGCCTCAAGCTCAATTCGGAGAAGACAGAAGTCCTCATCCTCGGAACCTCCCCGTCAGCTTGGAACAACACCTGGTGGCCCACCTCCCTCGGCTGCCCCTGACCCCCACGGACCACGCTCGAAACCTCGGCATCGTACTCGACTCCTCCCTCTCCATGAACCGACAGGTCAACGCCGTCACCTCCAGCTGTTTCAATACCCTCTGCATCCTCCGCAACACTTTCAAATGGATCCCCACCCGAATCAAGGAAGACCGTCACCCACGCACTCATAACCAGCAGACTGGACTACGGAAACGCCCTCTACGCCGGGATCAACAAGTCTCTACTCTGCAAGCTCCTGACAATACAGAACACCGCAGCCAGACTCGTCCTCGGCATCCCTCGACACGAACACATCACCGAACACCTACGGGACCTCCACTGGCTCCCCGTCGAGAAGAGAGTCACTTTCAAGATACTCACCCACGCCTACAAATGCCTCCACAACACCGGACCCCAATACCTCAACGAGAGAATCTCCTTCCACGTACCCAAAAGAAACCTCCGATCCACCAACCTCGCCCTCGCCGAAACCCCGCACATCCATAGAGCCAGAACAGGAGGAAGAGCCTTCTCCTACATCGCGACCAAGACCTGGAACAAGCTCCCAATCGACATCAGACCCGCCTCCTCCCTGAGCATCTTCAGAAAGACACTCAAAACCTGGCTTGTTGGCTGAACGGAGCTGCTCAACCCCACCCCCCCCCCTCCAGCGCCTTGAGACCCTCGCGGGTGAGTAGTGCGCTTACAATTCCCTGATTGATTGATTGATTGATTGTAGTCGGGTTTTTCTTACCAGCTCCAGTTGCGGTCGGGGGGATCCTCCAGAAAGTGGCTGCAGGCATCTATTATAGATTTGAGGCAGGTCAGAGATCATCAGATCTCAGATCAGGATCGCCGGGGGGACCTCCTCGTGGTGTTATTCGGTCCTTCTTCTTCTTTTCTTTTGGTCGGTTCTTATCTGAGGAGTCAAGGTTCGGGGTTGCCTCTAAATACTAAATTTAGGTGCGTTACAGGTAGGTGCAGGTCGGGACCAATGGGTCCCTTCCTTGGGGTGGGTACAACCCCTGTTATGCCACCCGCCAGTGGGAGGGGGGCATATGCATCTCTCTGGTTGGCTGGGTCCCCCCCATCTGCAAGATGGCGGGGGCTGAGAGTTGTGCTTCACTTCGCCTCCCCCACCTGAGGGGTGGGGTTGGCAAAGGTGGGCACTCCTCCCTTCCTCACTTGGTTTTCCAGCTGATTCTCCCACCCAAAGGGGGGGTCAGAACCGGTGGGGGCCAGTTGCTGGAAGCAGCAAATGGCTGGAGTAGCTCACAAAGGCCTTTGAAGCTTCCCCTTCGTGGACCCTGCCCATCCTGGGGAAGGAGGCTTGGCACCTTGCCCCCGGATGTGCATTGTTTCAGGCCCCCGAGAGCAGCAGACTCTCAACCCAGGGGTCCAGAAACATGTCTGGTGGTGGCAGCTGGTGAGCAGCCACTCAGCCAGGACACTAGAGTTAGGTCTTTTTCCAGGGGGCATCTCTAAGATGCCCTCCGGGTGCATTTTTCATTCAATCCCACACTGGCATCAGTGTTGGTTTAATGTGCTGATAAGTTTTATACCAAACTTCCCAGTTTTCATTGCAGCCATTATGGTGCTGTGGAGTTCATAATGACAAACTCCCAGCACCAGAAACGCTTAATATCATTACTGCACTTACAATGTCCAAGAATTGGTTTAGACACTGTAGGGGTACAGGGCTCATGCACCTGTACCCTCACCACTGGTATAGTTGGCCCAGCTAGAGGGGTGACTGATCTATGCCAGGGCAGTGGGTTGTAGGCATGGCACACAGGGATGTGTGCGATGTCGTCTCTTCACTTTGTTCTGCACCAAAACACGCAGCCTGCAAAGGCAGTGTGTGAGTGTAAGGGTACAGGGCCTCTAAGGGTGGCACAATAAGTGCTGCAGCCCTTAGAGGTCTTCCCTGGTCACAGTGCCCTGGGTACCTGTGGTACCATTTACCAGGGGCTGACCTGTGGCCAGAGATGCCAATTGGGTTTTGCATCAATGCAGTTTAGGGAAAGAACATAGGGCCTGGGTACCTGGTTGGCAGGAACCCAGGGCACACTCAGTCAAAGTACATCAGCAGTTTAGCAAACGGTGGGGGCAACCATGTAAAAAGAGGGCACTTTATTACAAGGCTCCATCGTGATATCAGACATTCTCACTAGTTGTCTCACGCTGCTGCTGGACATCATTTTCTTTATTATACCAAGAGTGAAGAAATGATTATTATTCACTTGGTATAACAAGGGGGGAGAAGCCCTGGAGCCCTAACAAAAATAACACCACTGATCGTAAAGTATGATAATAGGAGAAATGAGTCAGAGGGAAAGTGAGACAACACTTGAAACAAAACACAACAGTCCATTTAGCCACAAATTATTTACAGGAGACACTTATTTACTGAAGGGCGGAGGAGGGCTTGGTAATAGGCCAGGTCTTTCTATTTGGTGTAAGTGGGACTTGAGGTTGCGTCTCAATTCAGTGCCCAAGGAGGTGGCTCTGAGTTGGATCCGGAGTTGGATTCCAGATGATTGAGCTTAAATTGAGAAACAGCTGAACTGAAAGCCGACCAGTTTCCAGCAGTGGCATGTCAGGGAGCAGCATCTGGTGGAAGAGGACTCTAGACAGTCTCAGCATGGCAGACATATTCATAGTCCAATAAGTCCAGGTGGGGCTGGGTATCGCAAACAGTATCCAACTCCATATATATGTGGCTGGGTATGGCAGGCGGTAACCTAACTGCAGACAGACTGGGCAAGGGTAGGTACATTAGGTAGTAATGCAACTCTTGATCTTTCCGACGTGGCTGGGTATGGTAGGCAGAACCCAAAACCAGACAGACCCAGCACGACTGGTTATAGTACGCAGCACCCACTTCCAAATACAGCGGGCATGGCTGGGTATCACAGGTGGTAATCAACACGAGATAGCTACGGTATGGCTAAGTATCGCAGGTGGTATACAACTCCAGATAGTCCTTGCAAGACATGGCATCACAGAGGACAGACACCTGTGGATAGTCTGGTCTGGCTGGATCTCACAGGAGCTATGTAACTCCAGTTAGTCACGGTCTGGCTGGATCTCACAGGAGGTATGTAACTCCAGATAGTCCTTGCAAGACATGGCATCACAGAGGACAGACACCTGTGGATAGTCTGGTCTGGCTGGATCTCACAGGAGCTATGTAACTCCAGTTAGTCACGGTCTGGCTGGATCTCACAGGAGGTATGTAACTCCAGATAGTCCTGGTCTGGCTGGATCTCACAGGAGGTATGTAACTCCAGATAGTCCTGGTCTGGCTGGATCTCACAGGAGGTATGCAACTCCAGATAGTCACGGTCTAGCTGGATCTCACAGGAGCTATGTAACTCCAGATAGTCCTGGTCTGGCTGGATCTCACAGGAGGTATGTAACTCCAGATAGTCCTGGTCTGGCTGGATCTCACAGGAGGTATGCAACTCCAGATAGTCACGGTCTAGCTGGATCTCACAGGAGCTATGTAACTCCAGATAGTCCTGGTCTGGCTGGATCTCACAGGAGGTATGCAACTCCAGATAGTCACGGTCTAGCTGGATCTCACAGGAGCTATGTAACTCCAGATAGTCCTGGTCTGGCTGGATCTCACAGGAGCTATGTAACTCCAGATAGTCCTGGTCTGGCTGGATCTCACAGGAGCTATGCAACTCCAGATAGTTCTGGTCTGGCTGGATCTCACAGGAGCTATGTAACTCCAGATAGTGCTGGTCTTGCTGGGTATCGCAACCTAAGACATTCCCCATAATCTTGTTCCTGAGAGATTCTTTTGCACTCTGCATCTTAAGAGACTTTGGAAAAGATGAGCGATTCTTTTTACAACGGCATAGGTTACAAAAGTATGCTTCCTGAGAAATTGTGAAACCTAAGGAAGAGGGACCAAGATAATGGAACTAGCTGCAGGCCATTCGCAAGCGGTTCTGAAGGGGAGAATAGTACCCTATTCCTTTACTTCTTATTGTCCATTTTCTTTTTTTTAAAACCCTGCACCCTATTTTAGTTTTCCCATGCATCATGTCAAAGTCTAAATTATGTAGGGCTAAGGCTCTTTAAATCTTCATATTTCTGATCTCTGCTGGTGTTTTCTTCTAGTCATAAACAACAATGGGTCCCTCAGAGGAAGCCATAAGCCTAGGCTCCCTTGGCATCAGAAAAATATGAATAAAGATAAATATACATACAGCTATAAGTATTTGTTGTAAATGATATGATTATACACAAACATTCATAAAGAAGGTGAAACAGAAAAAGTGTGTCACTGTTTCGCCGATATTATTACTTCCACACTCCCTAAGACAATTTAGCGCACAGTAAGTTGTATATCCGCAAGGCTTGTGAATTACCCAAAGCACCATCTGACAATCAGATTGGAGATCGCATTTGCAGACAGTGGGCTTCGTGTGCTGCTGTCTGAAACACGGGCTCCCCACTGATTGTCAAACAGTGCTTTGACCTTAGGATAATTCAAGATCCTTCTTGCTAATATACAACAGCGTCCTGACATTGTGAGACCTGCTGGACAAGATTTCATTTCTACTAAAGTAGACTCTTGGTTGCCACCACCTTTTTTTGTGTCCTGGTGAAGCACCTGTGGAAGTAATACTATGGGTCGAAATGTCAACACACTTACTTATAGACTGGCATTTATTGCAGTGTCTGAAAAAGGTACTCAAAGTTGGAGTCCTGTTCATTCAAAATTGTATTGCTAACCAGTCTACAGTGTTGATCCTTTTAGCTTTGTAAATATCACAAGCGCACCATTATTCACCTTCGTCACAATTCACTACCATTGCTCAGTTTTCTGGAGTACCTACTTTATGAAATGTTGTATATAGTGAAATCATATAAAACAAATAAATCTAACTACATGTCTATTTATGTTTATTGATGTGTTTTACAATGCCAAGGGAGCCGAGGCTAATGGTTTTCTCCGAGGGGACCATTGTTGTTTCTGAATACTCCCCAGGTTCCCAGGAAGAGAGGGTTGCCCCATAATCTATCGTTAGGTGTCTTCTGCTAACCAGCTTAAATAGGATGGAGAGGCACGGTCTATGCCTTTGTCATCTGGTAAAAGTGTTTAACCTAAGAGTCCCACGGCAATGCTGTTAGACTAGTGGCTGCTACTGTAACCCCACATAGACATTACCAATGACTTTATCAGGGGCTGATCATTTGAATAGAAGACAGATCTCTTTACCAGTCAATAGTTGGGATCTGGCCACAGTAGTGAAGGATGAGTGCACCTGGATTTGTGGCTGTGAGAGTGAGTAAGGATGTCAGGGGAAAGGGGATACGAACTGAGGGGGAGGTGGGAACAGCTGAGGTACAGGAGAACAGTGAATCTTTTTTGGAGGAGTCCCATATTAAAGAGCACATAGAGTGAGAGAGGAGGGGAGAGAACGGGGCAAAAGCGGAGTGGCATGGATAGGGAGGAAGAAAAGGAATGAAAGTAAGAGAAAAGTCAAAGAAGGTGCAAGAGGGTGGAAAGGGGAGAGAGGTGGAGAGGTGTGTGTGTGTCTGTGTGTGTGAGTGAGTGTGTGTGTGTATGCTCATATGTGTGTCTGTTTAATATGACTTGACTGGAGAGGCTTAGATTTCCTTAAGAGCCTTGTGAAAATGTTCAGACTGTGGACAGTTTCTTGGAAGGGTCCCTCAGGAGCACTGCATTGCTGGGGTGTTGCATCCACTCTGACGACGCTTACTGTCTCTCAAATGAATACAACTATCCAAAGTTTCCATGCAAAAGGTCCCACTTGTCCCTAAAAAGGATAATAACCCTAAAACTGATGGAAATATGGAGAATAATATTAAATATGCATTTTTGAAATAATTCCATTAGATAAATGTTGCTTATGTACGGAAGACAAAGCAGAAGAAGAAAAAGGCGGAGGCGAGTTAATGGGGAATAGGTAAAAGCCAAAGAACTAGGGGGCTAGAGATGCTGCTTCTAGGGTATAGGTAATTGTAGCAGGACTAATGTGTAAGTATGGGGCAGACATGGTAATGTACAGGTATGAGTATGGGTACTAGAACTCAGGCAGGGTATCTATGGTATAGATAGCGGCACTAGGGTGTAGGAAGGGACAGAGGTATCAAGGGTATAGTTGAAGGTAGATGTACCAGGGTATAGGCAGATGAGACAGGTGCTGAGCTTCAAGTGCAGTAGAAGAACAAGGTCAAAGAAGGGAAAGAGATACAAGAGTGTAGGCAAGGGTAAGTGTACTCGGGTATAGGCAAGGGTAAGTGTACTCGGGTATAGGCAAGGGTAAGTGTACTCGGGTATAGGCAAGGGTAAGTGTACTCGGGTATAGGCAAGGGTAAGTGTACTCGGGTATAGGCAAGGGTAAGTGTACTCGGGTATAGGCGAGGACAGAGAACAGATATTAGAATACAGACAAGGGCTGATGCACTATGGTATAGATAGAGATACTAAGAAATAGGTATGAGCAGCGGTACCGTGGTATAAGAAAGGGTAAGTGTACTCGGGTATAGGCAAGGACAGAGAACAGATATTAGAATACAGACAAGGGCTGATGCACTATGGTATAGATAGAGATACTAAGAAATAGGTATGAGCAGCGGTACCGTGGTATAAGAAAGGGTAAGTGTACTCGGGTATAGGCAAGGACAGAGAACAGATATTAGAATACAGACAAGGGCTGATGCACTATGGTATAGATAGAGATACTAAGAAATAGGTATGAGCAGCGGTACCATGGTATAAGAAAGGGTAGAGTGTACTAGGGTATAGGCAAGGACAGAGAACAGATATTAGAATACAGACAAGGGCTGATGCACTATGGTATAGATAGAGATACTAAGAAATAGGTATGAGCAGCGGTACCGTGGTATAAGAAAGGGTAAGTGTACTAGGGTATAGGCAAGGACAGAGAACAGATATTAGAATACAGACAAGGGCTGATGCACTATGGTATAGATAGAGATACTAAGAAATAGGTATGAGCAGCGGTACCGTGGTATAAGAAAGGGTAAGTGTACTCGGGTTTAGGCAAGGGTAAGTGTACTAGGGTATAGGCAAGGGTAAGTGTACTCGGGTATAGGCAAGGACAGAGAACAGATATTAGAATACAGACAAGGGCTGATGCACTATGGTATAGATAGAGATACTAAGAAATAGGTATGAGCAGCGGTACCGTGGTATAAGAAAGGGTAAGTGTACTCGGGTATAGGCAAGGACAGAGAACAGATATTAGAATACAGACAAGGGCTGATGCACTATGGTATAGATAGAGATACTAAGAAATAGGTATGAGCAGCGGTACCGTGGTATAAGAAAGGGTAAGTGTACTCGGGTATAGGCAAGGACAGAGAACAGATATTAGAATACAGACAAGGGCTGATGCACTATGGTATAGATAGAGATACTAAGAAATAGGTATGAGCAGCGGTACCGTGGTATAAGAAAGGGTAAGTGTACTCGGGTATAGGCAAGGGTAAGTGTACTAGGGTATAGGCAAGGGTAAGTGTACTCGGGTATAGGCAAGGACAGAGAACAGATATTAGAATACAGACAAGGGCTGATGCACTATGGTATAGATAGAGATACTAAGACATAGGTATGAGCAGCGGTACCGTGGTATAAGAAAGGGTAAGTGTACTCGGGTATAGGCAAGGACAGAGAACAGATATTAGAATACAGACAAGGGCTGATGCACTATGGTATAGATAGAGATACTAAGAAATAGGTATGAGCAGCGGTACCGTGGTATAAGAAAGGTAGTGTACCGGTATAGGCAAGGGTAAGTGTACTGGGTATAGGCAGGTATCGGGTATAGGCAAGGACAGAGAACAGATATTAGAATACAGACAAGGGCTGATGCACTATGGTATAGATAGAGATACTAAGACATAGGTATGAGCAGCGGTACCGTGGTATAAGAAAGGGTAAGTGTACTCGGGTATAGGCAAGGACAGAGAACAGATATTAGAATACAGACAAGGGCTGATGCACTATGGTATAGATAGAGATACTAAGAAATAGGTATGAGCAGCGGTACCGTGGTATAAGAAAGGGTAAGTGTACTCGGGTATAGGCAAGGACAGAGAACAGATATTAGAATACAGACAAGGGCTGATGCACTATGGTATAGATAGAGATACTAAGAAATAGGTATGAGCAGCGGTACCGTGGTATAAGAAAGGGTAGATGTACTCGGGTATAGGCAAGGACAGAGAACAGATATTAGAATACAGACAAGGGCTGATGCACTATGGTATAGATAGAGATACTAAGACATAGGTATGAGCAGCGGTACCGTGGTATAAGAAAGGGTAAGTGTACTCGGGTATAGGCAAGGACAGAGAACAGATATTAGAATACAGACAAGGGCTGATGCACTATGGTATAGATAGAGATACTAAGAAATAGGTATGAGCAGCGGTACCGTGGTATAAGAAAGGGTAAGTGTACTAGGGTATAGGCAAGGACAGAGAACAGATATTAGAATACAGACAAGGGCTGATGCACTATGGTATAGATAGAGATACTAAGAAATAGGTATGAGCAGCGGTACCGTGGTATAAGAAAGGGTAAGTGTACTAGGGTATAGGCAAGGACAGAGAACAGATATTAGAATACAGACAAGGGCTGATGCACTATGGTATAGATAGAGATACTAAGACATAGGTATGAGCAGCGGTACCATGGTATAAGAAAGGGTAAGTGTACTCGGGTATAGGCGAGGACAGAGAACAGATATTAGAATACAGACAAGGGCTGATGCACTATGGTATAGATAGAGATACTAAGAAATAGGTATGAGCAGCGGTACCGTGGTATAAGAAAGGGTAAGATGTACTCGGGTATAGGCAAGGACAGAGAACAGATATTAGAATACAGACAAGGGCTGATGCACTATGGTATAGATAGAGATACTAAGAAATAGGTATGAGCAGCGGTACCGTGGTATAAGAAAGGGTAAGTGTACTCGGGTATAGGCGAGGACAGAGAACAGATATTAGAATACAGACAAGGGCTGATGCACTATGGTATAGATAGAGATACTAAGAAATAGGTATGAGCAGCGGTACCATGGTATAAGAAAGGGTAAGTGTACTAGGGTATAGGCAAGGACAGAGAACAGATATTAGAATACAGACAAGGGCTGATGCACTATGGTATAGATAGAGATACTAAGAAATAGGTATGAGCAGCGGTACCATGGTATAAGAAAGGGTAAGTGTACTAGGGTATAGGCAAGGACAGAGAACAGATATTAGAATACAGACAAGGGCTGATGCACTATGGTATAGATAGAGATACTAAGAAATAGGTATGAGCAGCGGTACCGTGGTATAAGAAAGGGTAAGATGTACTAGGGTATAGGCAAGGACAGAGAACAGATATTAGAATACAGACAAGGGCTGATGCACTATGGTATAGATAGAGATACTAAGACATAGGTATGAGCAGCGGTACCGTGGTATAAGAAAGGGTAAGTGTACTCGGGTATAGGCAAGGACAGAGAACAGATATTAGAATACAGACAAGGGCTGATGCACTATGGTATAGATAGAGATACTAAGAAATAGGTATGAGCAGCGGTACCGTGGTATAAGAAAGGGTAGATGTACTCGGGTATAGGCAAGGACAGAGAACAGATATTAGAATACAGACAAGGGCTGATGCACTATGGTATAGATAGAGATACTAAGAAATAGGTATGAGCAGCGGTACCATGGTATAAGAAAGGGTAAGTGTACTAGGGTATAGGCAAGGACAGAGAACAGATATTAGAATACAGACAAGGGCTGATGCACTATGGTATAGATAGAGATACTAAGAAATAGGTATGAGCAGCGGTACCGTGGTATAAGAAAGGGTAAGTGTACTCGGGTATAGGCAAGGACAGAGAACAGATATTAGAATACAGACAAGGGCTGATGCACTATGGTATAGATAGAGATACTAAGAAATAGGTATGAGCAGCGGTACCGTGGTATAAGAAAGGGTAAGTGTACTCGGGTATAGGCAAGGACAGAGAACAGATATTAGAATACAGACAAGGGCTGATGCACTATGGTATAGATAGAGATACTAAGACATAGGTATGAGCAGCGGTACCATGGTATAAGAAAGGGTAAGTGTACTAGGGTATAGGCGAGGACAGAGAACAGATATTAGAATACAGACAAGGGCTGATGCACTATGGTATAGATAGAGATACTAAGACATAGGTATGAGCAGCGGTACCATGGTATAAGAAAGGGTAAGTGTACTAGGGTATAGGCGAGGACAGAGAACAGATATTAGAATACAGACAAGGGCTGATGCACTATGGTATAGATAGAGATACTAAGAAATAGGTATGAGCAGCGGTACCATGGTATAAGAAAGGGTAAGTGTACTCGGGTATAGGCAAGGACAGAGAACAGATATTAGAATACAGACAAGGGCTGATGCACTATGGTATAGATAGAGATACTAAGAAATAGGTATGAGCAGCGGTACCATGGTATAAGAAAGGGTAAGTGTACTAGGGTATAGGCAAGGACAGAGAACAGATATTAGAATACAGACAAGGGCTGATGCACTATGGTATAGATAGAGATACTAAGACATAGGTATGAGCAGCGGTACCGTGGTATAAGAAAGGGTAAGTGTACTAGGGTATAGGCAAGGACAGAGAACAGATATTAGAATACAGACAAGGGCTGATGCACTATGGTATAGATAGAGATACTAAGAAATAGGTATGAGCAGCGGTACCGTGGTATAAGAAAGGGTAGATGTACTCGGGTATAGGCGAGGACAGAGAACAGATATTAGAATACAGACAAGGGCTGATGCACTATGGTATAGATAGAGATACTAAGAAATAGGTATGAGCAGCGGTACCATGGTATAAGAAAGGGTAAGTGTACTAGGGTATAGGCAAGGACAGAGAACAGATATTAGAATACAGACAAGGGCTGATGCACTATGGTATAGATAGAGATACTAAGACATAGGTATGAGCAGCGGTACCGTGGTATAAGAAAGGGTAAGTGTACTAGGGTATAGGCAAGGACAGAGAACAGATATTAGAATACAGACAAGGGCTGATGCACTATGGTATAGATAGAGATACTAAGAAATAGGTATGAGCAGCGGTACCGTGGTATAAGAAAGGGTAAGTGTACTAGGGTATAGGCAAGGACAGAGAACAGATATTAGAATACAGACAAGGGCTGATGCACTATGGTATAGATAGAGATACTAAGAAATAGGTATGAGCAGCGGTACCGTGGTATAAGAAAGGGTAGATGTACTCGGGTATAGGCAAGGACAGAGAACAGATATTAGAATACAGACAAGGGCTGATGCACTATGGTATAGATAGAGATACTAAGAAATAGGTATGAGCAGCGGTACCGTGGTATAAGAAAGGGTAAGTGTACTCGGGTATAGGCGAGGACAGAGAACAGATATTAGAATACAGACAAGGGCTGATGCACTATGGTATAGATAGAGATACTAAGAAATAGGTATGAGCAGCGGTACCATGGTATAAGAAAGGGTAAGTGTACTAGGGTATAGGCAAGGACAGAGAACAGATATTAGAATACAGACAAGGGCTGATGCACTATGGTATAGATAGAGATACTAAGAAATAGGTATGAGCAGCGGTACCATGGTATAAGAAAGGGTAAGTGTACTAGGGTATAGGCAAGGACAGAGAACAGATATTAGAATACAGACAAGGGCTGATGCACTATGGTATAGATAGAGATACTAAGAAATAGGTATGAGCAGCGGTACCATGGTATAAGAAAGGGTAAGTGTACTAGGGTATAGGCAAGGACAGAGAACAGATATTAGAATACAGACAAGGGCTGATGCACTATGGTATAGATAGAGATACTAAGACATAGGTATGAGCAGCGGTACCGTGGTATAAGAAAGGGTAAGTGTACTAGGGTATAGGCAAGGACAGAGAACAGATATTAGAATACAGACAAGGGCTGATGCACTATGGTATAGATAGAGATACTAAGAAATAGGTATGAGCAGCGGTACCGTGGTATAAGAAAGGGTAGATGTACTCGGGTATAGGCAAGGACAGAGAACAGATATTAGAATACAGACAAGGGCTGATGCACTATGGTATAGATAGAGATACTAAGAAATAGGTATGAGCAGCGGTACCATGGTATAAGAAAGGGTAAGTGTACTAGGGTATAGGCAAGGACAGAGAACAGATATTAGAATACAGACAAGGGCTGATGCACTATGGTATAGATAGAGATACTAAGAAATAGGTATGAGCAGCGGTACCGTGGTATAAGAAAGGGTAAGTGTACTCGGGTATAGGCAAGGACAGAGAACAGATATTAGAATACAGACAAGGGCTGATGCACTATGGTATAGATAGAGATACTAAGAAATAGGTATGAGCAGCGGTACCGTGGTATAAGAAAGGGTAAGTGTACTCGGGTATAGGCAAGGACAGAGAACAGATATTAGAATACAGACAAGGGCTGATGCACTATGGTATAGATAGAGATACTAAGAAATAGGTATGAGCAGCGGTACCATGGTATAAGAAAGGGTAAGTGTACTAGGGTATAGGCAAGGACAGAGAACAGATATTAGAATACAGACAAGGGCTGATGCACTATGGTATAGATAGAGATACTAAGAAATAGGTATGAGCAGCGGTACCATGGTATAAGAAAGGGTAAGTGTACTAGGGTATAGGCAAGGACAGAGAACAGATATTAGAATACAGACAAGGGCTGATGCACTATGGTATAGATAGAGATACTAAGAAATAGGTATGAGCAGCGGTACCATGGTATAAGAAAGGGTAAGTGTACTCGGGTATAGGCAAGGACAGAGAACAGATATTAGAATACAGACAAGGGCTGATGCACTATGGTATAGATAGAGATACTAAGAAATAGGTATGAGCAGCGGTACCATGGTATAAGAAAGGGTAAGTGTACTAGGGTATAGGCAAGGACAGAGAACAGATATTAGAATACAGACAAGGGCTGATGCACTATGGTATAGATAGAGATACTAAGACATAGGTATGAGCAGCGGTACCGTGGTATAAGAAAGGGTAAGTGTACTAGGGTATAGGCAAGGACAGAGAACAGATATTAGAATACAGACAAGGGCTGATGCACTATGGTATAGATAGAGATACTAAGAAATAGGTATGAGCAGCGGTACCGTGGTATAAGAAAGGGTAGAGTGTACTAGGGTATAGGCAAGGACAGAGAACAGATATTAGAATACAGACAAGGGCTGATGCACTATGGTATAGATAGAGATACTAAGAAATAGGTATGAGCAGCGGTACCGTGGTATAAGAAAGGGTAGATGTACTCGGGTATAGGCGAGGACAGAGAACAGATATTAGAATACAGACAAGGGCTGATGCACTATGGTATAGATAGAGATACTAAGAAATAGGTATGAGCAGCGGTACCATGGTATAAGAAAGGGTAAGTGTACTAGGGTATAGGCAAGGACAGAGAACAGATATTAGAATACAGACAAGGGCTGATGCACTATGGTATAGATAGAGATACTAAGACATAGGTATGAGCAGCGGTACCATGGTATAAGAAAGGGTAAGTGTACTCGGGTATAGGCAAGGACAGAGAACAGATATTAGAATACAGACAAGGGCTGATGCACTATGGTATAGATAGAGATACTAAGAAATAGGTATGAGCAGCGGTACCATGGTATAAGAAAGGGTAAGTGTACTAGGGTATAGGCAAGGACAGAGAACAGATATTAGAATACAGACAAGGGCTGATGCACTATGGTATAGATAGAGATACTAAGAAATAGGTATGAGCAGCGGTACCATGGTATAAGAAAGGGTAAGTGTACTAGGGTATAGGCGAGGACAGAGAACAGATATTAGAATACAGACAAGGGCTGATGCACTATGGTATAGATAGAGATACTAAGAAATAGGTATGAGCAGCGGTACCATGGTATAAGAAAGGGTAAGTGTTCTAGGGTATAGGCAAGGACAGAGAACAGATATTAGAATACAGACAAGGGCTGATGCACTATGGTATAGATAGAGATACTAAGAAATAGGTATGAGCAGCGGTACCGTGGTATAAGAAAGGGTAAGTGTACTCGGGTATAGGCAAGGACAGAGAACAGATATTAGAATACAGACAAGGGCTGATGCACTATGGTATAGATAGAGATACTAAGAAATAGGTATGAGCAGCGGTACCATGGTATAAGAAAGGGTAGATGTACTCGGGTATAGGCAAGGACAGAGAACAGATATTAGAATACAGACAAGGGCTGATGCACTATGGTATAGATAGAGATACTAAGAAATAGGTATGAGCAGCGGTACCATGGTATAAGAAAGGGTAAGTGTACTAGGATATAGGCAAGGACAGAGAACAGATATTAGAATACAGACAAGGGCTGATGCACTATGGTATAGATAGAGATACTAAGAAATAGGTCTGAGCAGCGGTACCATGGTATAAGAAAGGGTAAGTGTACTAGGGTATAGGCAAGGACAGAGAACAGATATTAGAATACAGACAAGGGCTGATGCACTATGGTATAGATAGAGATACTAAGAAATAGGTATGAGCAGCGGTACCATGGTATAAGAAAGGGTAAGTGTACTAGGGTATAGGCAAGGACAGAGAACAGATATTAGAATACAGACAAGGGCTGATGCACTATGGTATAGATAGAGATACTAAGACATAGGTATGAGCAGCGGTACCGTGGTATAAGAAAGGGTAGATGTACTCGGGTATAGGCAAGGACAGAGAACAGATATTAGAATACAGACAAGGGCTGATGCACTATGGTATAGATAGAGATACTAAGACATAGGTATGAGCAGCGGTACCATGGTATAAGAAAGGGTAAGTGTACTCGGGTATAGGCAAGGACAGAGAACAGATATTAGAATACAGACAAGGGCTGATGCACTATGGTATAGATAGAGATACTAAGAAATAGGTATGAGCAGCGGTACCATGGTATAAGAAAGGGTAAGTGTACTCGGGTATAGGCAAGGACAGAGAACAGATATTAGAATACAGACAAGGGCTGATGCACTATGGTATAGATAGAGATACTAAGACATAGGTATGAGCAGCGGTACCATGGTATAAGAAAGGGTAAGTGTACTCGGGTATAGGCGAGGACAGAGAACAGATATTAGAATACAGACAAGGGCTGATGCACTATGGTATAGATAGAGATACTAAGAAATAGGTATGAGCAGCGGTACCGTGGTATAAGAAAGGGTAGAGTGTACTCGGGTATAGGCAAGGACAGAGAACAGATATTAGAATACAGACAAGGGCTGATGCACTATGGTATAGATAGAGATACTAAGAAATAGGTATGAGCAGCGGTACCATGGTATAAGAAAGGGTAAGTGTACTAGGGTATAGGCAAGGACAGAGAACAGATATTAGAATACAGACAAGGGCTGATGCACTATGGTATAGATAGAGATACTAAGAAATAGGTATGAGCAGCGGTACCGTGGTATAAGAAAGGGTAAGATGTACTCGGGTATAGGCAAGGACAGAGAACAGATATTAGAATACAGACAAGGGCTGATGCACTATGGTATAGATAGAGATACTAAGAAATAGGTATGAGCAGCGGTACCATGGTATAAGAAAGGGTAGAGTGTACTCGGGTATAGGCAAGGACAGAGAACAGATATTAGAATACAGACAAGGGCTGATGCACTATGGTATAGATAGAGATACTAAGAAATAGGTATGAGCAGCGGTACCGTGGTATAAGAAAGGGTAAGTGTACTCGGGTATAGGCGAGGACAGAGAACAGATATTAGAATACAGACAAGGGCTGATGCACTATGGTATAGATAGAGATACTAAGACATAGGTATGAGCAGCGGTACCGTGGTATAAGAAAGGGTAAGTGTACTAGGGTATAGGCAAGGACAGAGAACAGATATTAGAATACAGACAAGGGCTGATGCACTATGGTATAGATAGAGATACTAAGACATAGGTATGAGCAGCGGTACCGTGGTATAAGAAAGGGTAAGTGTACTCGGGTATAGGCAAGGACAGAGAACAGATATTAGAATACAGACAAGGGCTGATGCACTATGGTATAGATAGAGATACTAAGAAATAGGTATGAGCAGCGGTACCATGGTATAAGAAAGGGTAGAGTGTACTCGGGTATAGGCAAGGACAGAGAACAGATATTAGAATACAGACAAGGGCTGATGCACTATGGTATAGATAGAGATACTAAGAAATAGGTATGAGCAGCGGTACCGTGGTATAAGAAAGGGTAAGTGTACTAGGGTATAGGCAAGGACAGAGAACAGATATTAGAATACAGACAAGGGCTGATGCACTATGGTATAGATAGAGATACTAAGAAATAGGTATGAGCAGCGGTACCATGGTATAAGAAAGGGTAAGTGTACTAGGGTATAGGCAAGGACAGAGAACAGATATTAGAATACAGACAAGGGCTGATGCACTATGGTATAGATAGAGATACTAAGACATAGGTATGAGCAGCGGTACCGTGGTATAAGAAAGGGTAAGTGTACTCGGGTATAGGCAAGGACAGAGAACAGATATTAGAATACAGACAAGGGCTGATGCACTATGGTATAGATAGAGATACTAAGAAATAGGTATGAGCAGCGGTACCGTGGTATAAGAAAGGGTAAGTGTACTAGGGTATAGGCAAGGACAGAGAACAGATATTAGAATACAGACAAGGGCTGATGCACTATGGTATAGATAGAGATACTAAGAAATAGGTATGAGCAGCGGTACCGTGGTATAAGAAAGGGTAAGTGTACTAGGGTATAGGCAAGGACAGAGAACAGATATTAGAATACAGACAAGGGCTGATGCACTATGGTATAGATAGAGATACTAAGAAATAGGTATGAGCAGCGGTACCATGGTATAAGAAAGGGTAAGTGTACTCGGGTATAGGCAAGGACAGAGAACAGATATTAGAATACAGACAAGGGCTGATGCACTATGGTATAGATAGAGATACTAAGAAATAGGTATGAGCAGCGGTACCGTGGTATAAGAAAGGGTAGATGTACTCGGGTATAGGCAAGGACAGAGAACAGATATTAGAATACAGACAAGGGCTGATGCACTATGGTATAGATAGAGATACTAAGAAATAGGTATGAGCAGCGGTACCGTGGTATAAGAAAGGGTAAGTGTACTAGGGTATAGGCAAGGACAGAGAACAGATATTAGAATACAGACAAGGGCTGATGCACTATGGTATAGATAGAGATACTAAGAAATAGGTATGAGCAGCGGTACCATGGTATAAGAAAGGGTAAGTGTACTAGGGTATAGGCAAGGACAGAGAACAGATATTAGAATACAGACAAGGGCTGATGCACTATGGTATAGATAGAGATACTAAGAAATAGGTATGAGCAGCGGTACCATGGTATAAGAAAGGGTAAGTGTACTAGGGTATAGGCAAGGACAGAGAACAGATATTAGAATACAGACAAGGGCTGATGCACTATGGTATAGATAGAGATACTAAGAAATAGGTATGAGCAGCGGTACCGTGGTATAAGAAAGGGTAAGTGTACTAGGGTATAGGCAAGGACAGAGAACAGATATTAGAATACAGACAAGGGCTGATGCACTATGGTATAGATAGAGATACTAAGACATAGGTATGAGCAGCGGTACCGTGGTATAAGAAAGGGTAAGTGTACTCGGGTATAGGCAAGGACAGAGAACAGATATTAGAATACAGACAAGGGCTGATGCACTATGGTATAGATAGAGATACTAAGAAATAGGTATGAGCAGCGGTACCGTGGTATAAGAAAGGGTAGATGTACTCGGGTATAGGCAAGGACAGAGAACAGATATTAGAATACAGACAAGGGCTGATGCACTATGGTATAGATAGAGATACTAAGAAATAGGTATGAGCAGCGGTACCATGGTATAAGAAAGGGTAAGTGTACTAGGGTATAGGCAAGGACAGAGAACAGATATTAGAATACAGACAAGGGCTGATGCACTATGGTATAGATAGAGATACTAAGAAATAGGTATGAGCAGCGGTACCGTGGTATAAGAAAGGGTAAGTGTACTCGGGTATAGGCAAGGACAGAGAACAGATATTAGAATACAGACAAGGGCTGATGCACTATGGTATAGATAGAGATACTAAGAAATAGGTATGAGCAGCGGTACCGTGGTATAAGAAAGGGTAAGTGTACTCGGGTATAGGCAAGGACAGAGAACAGATATTAGAATACAGACAAGGGCTGATGCACTATGGTATAGATAGAGATACTAAGACATAGGTATGAGCAGCGGTACCATGGTATAAGAAAGGGTAAGTGTACTAGGGTATAGGCGAGGACAGAGAACAGATATTAGAATACAGACAAGGGCTGATGCACTATGGTATAGATAGAGATACTAAGACATAGGTATGAGCAGCGGTACCATGGTATAAGAAAGGGTAAGTGTACTAGGGTATAGGCGAGGACAGAGAACAGATATTAGAATACAGACAAGGGCTGATGCACTATGGTATAGATAGAGATACTAAGAAATAGGTATGAGCAGCGGTACCATGGTATAAGAAAGGGTAAGTGTACTCGGGTATAGGCAAGGACAGAGAACAGATATTAGAATACAGACAAGGGCTGATGCACTATGGTATAGATAGAGATACTAAGAAATAGGTATGAGCAGCGGTACCATGGTATAAGAAAGGGTAAGTGTACTAGGGTATAGGCAAGGACAGAGAACAGATATTAGAATACAGACAAGGGCTGATGCACTATGGTATAGATAGAGATACTAAGACATAGGTATGAGCAGCGGTACCGTGGTATAAGAAAGGGTAAGTGTACTAGGGTATAGGCAAGGACAGAGAACAGATATTAGAATACAGACAAGGGCTGATGCACTATGGTATAGATAGAGATACTAAGAAATAGGTATGAGCAGCGGTACCGTGGTATAAGAAAGGGTAAGATGTACTCGGGTATAGGCAAGGACAGAGAACAGATATTAGAATACAGACAAGGGCTGATGCACTATGGTATAGATAGAGATACTAAGAAATAGGTATGAGCAGCGGTACCATGGTATAAGAAAGGGTAAGTGTACTAGGGTATAGGCAAGGACAGAGAACAGATATTAGAATACAGACAAGGGCTGATGCACTATGGTATAGATAGAGATACTAAGACATAGGTATGAGCAGCGGTACCGTGGTATAAGAAAGGGTAAGTGTACTAGGGTATAGGCAAGGACAGAGAACAGATATTAGAATACAGACAAGGGCTGATGCACTATGGTATAGATAGAGATACTAAGAAATAGGTATGAGCAGCGGTACCGTGGTATAAGAAAGGGTAGAGTGTACTAGGGTATAGGCAAGGACAGAGAACAGATATTAGAATACAGACAAGGGCTGATGCACTATGGTATAGATAGAGATACTAAGAAATAGGTATGAGCAGCGGTACCGTGGTATAAGAAAGGGTAGAGTGTACTCGGGTATAGGCAAGGACAGAGAACAGATATTAGAATACAGACAAGGGCTGATGCACTATGGTATAGATAGAGATACTAAGAAATAGGTATGAGCAGCGGTACCGTGGTATAAGAAAGGGTAAGTGTACTCGGGTATAGGCGAGGACAGAGAACAGATATTAGAATACAGACAAGGGCTGATGCACTATGGTATAGATAGAGATACTAAGAAATAGGTATGAGCAGCGGTACCATGGTATAAGAAAGGGTAAGTGTACTAGGGTATAGGCAAGGACAGAGAACAGATATTAGAATACAGACAAGGGCTGATGCACTATGGTATAGATAGAGATACTAAGAAATAGGTATGAGCAGTGGTACCATGGTATAAGAAAGGGTAAGTGTACTAGGGTATAGGCAAGGACAGAGAACAGATATTAGAATACAGACAAGGCCTGATGCACTATGGTATAGATAGAGATACTAAGAAATAGGTATGAGCAGCGGTACCGTGGTATAAGAAAGGGTAAGTGTACTCGGGTATAGACAAGGGTAAGAGTACTAGGGTATAGGCAAGGACAGAGAACAGATATTAGAATACAGACAAGGGCTGATGCACTATGGTATAGATAGAGATACTAAGA
>CAWUFW010011006.1:0-139977 GCA_963921515.1 Calotriton arnoldi | reverse complement strand
TCAATCAATCAATCACGGCATTTATAGAGCGCGCTACTCACCCGGGAGGGTCTCAAGGCGCTGGGGAGGGGGTAAGTTACTGCTCGAACAGCCAGGTCTTGAGCTGCTTCCTGAAGGAGAGATGGTCCTGGGTTCGCCGAAGGTGAGTGGGGAGGGAGTTCCAGGTCTTGGCTGCCAGGTAGGAGAAGGATCTTCCTCCGGCGGTGGTTCTGCGGATGCGTGGTACGGTAGCGAGGGCGTGGCTGGTTGATCGTAGCTGGCGGGTGGGCGTGTAGAAGGTCATGCGGTCGTTGAGGTACTTTGGGCCCAGGTCGTGGAGGGCCTTGTGTGCGTGGATGAGGAGTCTGAACGTGATTCTCTTGCTGACGGGGAGCCAGTGCAGGTCTTTCAGGTGTCCGGTGATGTGGCTGTGTCGGGGGATGTCCAGGATGAGTCGTGCGGAGGCGTTCTGGATGCGCTGGAGTCTTTTTGAAGTTTGGCTGTGGTTCCGGCGTAGAGGGTGTTCCCATAGTCCAGTCGGCTGGTGACGAGTGCCTGGGTGACGGTCTTCCTGGTTTCAGTGGGGATCCATCTGAAGATCTTGCGGAGCATGCGCAGGGTGTTGAAGCACGAAGATGAGACGGCGTTGACTTGTCTGGTCATCGACAGGGAGGAGTCCAGGATGAAGCCCAGGTTTCGTGCGTGGTCCGTTGGCTTGGGCGCGGTGCCCAGGGCCGGGGGCCACCAGGAGTCGTCCCAGGCGGAGGGTGATGAGCCCAGGATGAGGACTTCCGTCTTGTCTGAGTTCAGTTTAAGGCGGCTGATCCTCATCCAGTCGGCGACGTCTTTCATCCCGTCGTGTAGGTTGGCTCTGGCGGTGGTGGGGTCGTTGGTGAGGGAGAGGATCAGCTGGGTGTCGTCGGCGTAGGAGATGATGTTGAGGTTGTGTTGGCGTGCGATGGCTGCGAGGGGGCTCATGTAGACGTTGAAGAGGGTTGGACTGAGTGAAGATCCTTGTGGAACGCCGCAGATGACTTCGGTGGCCTCGGATCTGAACGGGGGAGGCGGACTCTCTGGGTTCTTCCGGCGAGGAACGAGATGATCCATTCCAGTGCTTTCTCTCGGATTCCGATGTTGCTGAGGCGCTTCACTAGGGTGCGGTGGCAGACGGTGTCGAACGCCGCGGAGAGGTCCAAGAGGATGAGGGCTGCTGTTTCCCCGTTGTCGTTTAGGGTTCTGATGTCGTCGGTGGCTGCGATGAGGGCGGTCTCGGTGCTGTGGTTGGCCCGAAACCCGGACTGCGAGGGGTCGAGGGATCCATTCGTCTCGAGGAAGGCGGCAAGCTGTCTGTTGACGGTCTTCTCGATGACTTTGGCCGGAAACGGAAGGAGCGAGATGGGACGGTAGTTCTTGAGGTCGGTGGGGTCCGCCGTTGGTTTCTTCAGGAGGGCGGTAAGCTCGGCGTGCTTCCAGCTCTCCGGGAAGGTGGCGGTGTGGAAGGAGGAGTTGATGATGTCCCGGAGATGGGGTTCGATGGTGGCGTCGGCTTTGTTGAAGACGTGGTGTGGGCAGGGGTCGGTTGGTGATCCGGAGTGGATGGAGTTCATCGTGCGGGTGGTGTCTTCGGTGCTGATCGGGGTCCAGTTGCAGAGGGTGGTGGTGGCGGGCGTTGGTTCGGCGGTAGGGTGCGTGGTTTGTGCGTCGAAGCCGTTATGTATGTCGGTGATCTTGCGGTGGAAGAACGCGGCGAGTGAGTTGCAGAGGTCTTGCGAGGGGGTGATGTCGTTGTTTCCGGCGCTGGGGTTGGAGAACTCTTTGACGATGCTGAAAAGTTCCTTGCTGTCGTGGGCGTTGTTGTCCAGTCGTTCTTTGAGTGCCGACTTCTTGGTGGCACGGATCAGCTGGTGGTGTTTGCGGGTGGCGTGCTTGAGGGCGGTCCTGTTGTCTGTGGTCTGGTCGAGTCGCCAGGTTTTCTCGAGAGTGCGGCAGTTCTTCTTGGATTCCTTGAGTTCGTTGGTGAACCAAGGGGTTTTCTTGCTTCCGGGTCTGCTGGGAGGGTTTTTAGTGGTGCGAGGTCGTCGGCGCAGGCGGTCAGCCACTTGGCGAGGTTGCTGGCTGCTTCGTTTGGGTCCGTTGTGTTGGTGGGTGTGTTCTGGCTGAGGGAGGCGGTGAGCTGCTCGGGCGGTGATCTTGCTCCAGCTCCGGCGGGGAGCCTGTTGCGGGTGGTGGTGGGTCGCAGTCTTTCTGAAGCTGAAGTGGACGCAGCTGTGGTCGGTCCAGTGGAGTCCGGTGGCGTGGCTGAAGGAGATGTGCTTGCTGGAAGAGAAGACGGGGTCAAGCGTGTGGCCGGCGTAGTGGGTGGGCGTGTTCACCAGTTGCTTGAGTCCGAGGTTGGCGAGGTTGTCCAGCAGGGCGGTGGTGTTTCTGTCGTTGTTGTTCTCCAGGTGGAAGTTGAGGTCCCCTAGGAGGATGTAGTCGGCGGAGGGCATGGCGTGCGGGCTGATGAAGTCTGCGATGTCTTCGCTGAATAGTGTGCGTGGTCCCGGGGTCTGTAGATGAGGGTGCCTCGGAGGGTGGTCTTGGGGTCAGTGTGTATCTGGAAGTGTAGGTGTTCGGCGGCGGTGAAGGTCTCGTCGGAGTTAGTCGAGATGCGGATGGTGTTCTTGTGTACGATGGCGATGCCTCCTCCCGTCTGGTTGACGCGGTCCCTCCGGGTGATCTTGTATCCGTCCGGGATGGCTATGGCGATGTCGGGCGCTGAGGAGGCGTTCATCCAGGTTTCGGTGAGGAAGGCGACGTCCGGTGCTGTTGCGTCGAGCAGGTCCCAGAGTTCCACGGCGTGCCTGTGGACGGAGCGGGTGTTCAACAGGATGCATTTCAGGTGGTTGCTGCTGGTGCACGTCTTGGCGGGGGTGGTGCACGTCCGGGGGCAGGTGAATCGGCAGGCTTGGCAGGTGAAGGGTCCGTGGGTGCGTCTCGGTGAGGCTCGGTAGCAGGCAGGGTTCCGGCCGGCATTGAGTGCGGTGAGGGTGGCGGCGTCGTAGGTCCGTCGAGTAGTGTTGCATCGGTGGGATCCAGGGGTTCTGGCGCTGGGCGCGGTCCAGTCGCGGACGGGCGCAGACGGGCTTGCCTTAGGCGCGCCTTCGGCGCGCCAGCGGCGCGCCCGCTGCACACGTCCGCTGCGCGGCCGCACAGCGGCCGCCATTTATGGGGAGGTGGGAGGGAGGAGCAGCTGGGAGGCGGGAGGCAGGGGCAGCGAATGGGCAGTCAGGGGGCGGGGCCGCAGGGCGCAGCGGCGGGAATGGCGAGAGGCAGCGGGGGCACAAAGTACAAGGGGAGAGAAAAACAGACAAATTACGAGTACAACGCTAATGGGGCAGCGAGGGGCACAGAAAGGAAAAAGGGGGGGAGAAAACAGACAAATTACGAGTACAACGCTAATGGGGCAGCGAGGGGCACAGAAAGGAAAAAAAGGGGGGGAGAAAACAGACAAATTACGAGTACAACGCTAATGGGGCAGCGAGGGGCACAGAAAGGAAAAAGGGGGGGAGAAAACAGACAAATTACGAGTACAACGCTAATGGGGCAGCGAGGGGCACAGAAAGGAAAAAGGGGGAGAAAACAGACAAATTACGAGTACAACGCTAATGGGGCAGCGAGGGGCACAGAAAGGAAAAAAGGGGGAGAAAACAGACAAATTACGAGTACAACGCTAATGGGGCAGCGAGGGGCACAGAAAGGAAAAAGGGGGAGAAAACAGACAAATTACGAGTACAACGCTAATGGGGCAGCGAGGGGCACAGAAAGGAAAAAAAGGGGGGAGAAAACAGACAAATTACGAGTACAACGCTAATGGGGCAGCGAGGGGCACAGAAAGGAAAAAAAAGGGGGGAGAAAACAGACAAATTACAGTACAACGCTAATGGGGCAGCGAGGGGCACAGAAAGGAAAAAAAGGGGGAGAAAACAGACAAATTACGAGTACAACGCTAATGGGGGCAGCGAGGGGCACAGAAAGGAAAAAAAGGGGGGAGAAAACAGACAAATTACGAGTACAACGCTAATGGGGGCAGCGAGGGGCACAGAAAGGAAAAAGGGGAGAAAACAGACAAATTACGAGTACAACGCTAATGGGGCAGCGAGGGGCACAGAAAGGAAAAAGGGGGGAGAAAACAGACAAATTACGAGTACAACGCTAATGGGGCAGCGAGGGGCACAGAAAGGAAAAAGGGGGGAGAAAACAGACAAAATACGAGTACAACGCTAATGGGGCAGCGAGGGGCACAGAAAGGAAAAAGGGGGAGAAAACAGACAAATTACAGCACAACGCAAATGGGGCAGCGAGGGGCACAGAAGGAAAATGGGGAGATGGGCAAGAAATACGGGCACCGGGGCCACAAGCGGAGGGCGATCTTACCTGCAGAAGCAGCGGGCAGACAACACAGGCGGAGCTGTGTGGTGGGGGAGCGACCTACCTGGCAAGGTCAAGGGTCCTAAGTAAGGATACTAAGAAATAGGTATGAGCAGCGGTACCGTGGTATAAGAAAGGGTAAGTGTACTCGGGTATAGGCAAGGACAGAGAACAGATATTAGAATACAGACAAGGGCTGATGCACTATGGTATAGATAGAGATACTAAGAAATAGGTATGAGCAGCGGTACCATGGTATAAGAAAGGGTAAGTGTACTAGGGTATAGGCAAGGACAGAGAACAGATATTAGAATACAGACAAGGGCTGATGCACTATGGTATAGATAGAGATACTAAGACATAGGTATGAGCAGCGGTACCGTGGTATAAGAAAGGGTAAGTGTACTCGGGTATAGGCAAGGACAGAGAACAGATATTAGAATACAGACAAGGGCTGATGCACTATGGTATAGATAGAGATACTAAGAAATAGGTATGAGCAGCGGTACCGTGGTATAAGAAAGGGTAGATGTACTCGGGTATAGGCAAGGACAGAGAACAGATATTAGAATACAGACAAGGGCTGATGCACTATGGTATAGATAGAGATACTAAGAAATAGGTATGAGCAGCGGTACCGTGGTATAAGAAAGGGTAGATGTACTCGGGTATAGGCAAGGACAGAGAACAGATATTAGAATACAGATAAGGGCTGATGCACTATGGTATAGATAGAGATACTAAGAAATAGGTATGAGCAGCGGTACCGTGGTATAAGAAAGGGTAAGTGTACTCGGGTATAGGCGAGGACAGAGAACAGATATTAGAATACAGACAAGGGCTGATGCACTATGGTATAGATAGAGATACTAAGACATAGGTATGAGCAGCGGTACCGTGGTATAAGAAAGGGTAAGTGTACTCGGGTATAGGCAAGGGTAAGTGTACTCGGGTATAGGCGAGGACAGAGAACAGATATTAGAATACAGACAAGGGCTGATGCACTATGGTATAGATAGAGATACTAAGAAATAGGTATGAGCAGCGGTACCGTGGTATAAGAAAGGGTAAGTGTACTCGGGTATAGGCAAGGACAGAGAACAGATATTAGAATACAGACAAGGGCTGATGCACTATGGTATAGATAGAGATACTAAGAAATAGGTATGAGCAGCGGTACCGTGGTATAAGAAAGGGTAGTTGTACTCGGGTATAGGCAAGGACAGAGAACAGATATTAGAATACAGACAAGGGCTGATGCACTATGGTATAGATAGAGATACTAAGAAATAGGTATGAGCAGCGGTACCGTGGTATAAGAAAGGGTAGATGTACTCGGGTATAGGCAAGGACAGAGAACAGATATTAGAATACAGACAAGGGCTGATGCACTATGGTATAGATAGAGATACTAAGAAATAGGTATGAGCAGCGGTACCGTGGTATAAGAAAGGGTAAGTGTACTCGGGTATAGGCGAGGACAGAGAACAGATATTAGAATACAGACAAGGGCTGATGCACTATGGTATAGATAGAGATACTAAGACATAGGTATGAGCAGCGGTACCGTGGTATAAGAAAGGGTAAGTGTACTCGGGTATAGGCAAGGACAGAGAACAGATATTAGAATACAGACAAGGGCTGATGCACTATGGTATAGATAGAGATACTAAGAAATAGGTATGAGCAGCGGTACCATGGTATAAGAAAGGGTAAGTGTACTAGGGTATAGGCAAGGACAGAGAACAGATATTAGAATACAGACAAGGCCTGATGCACTATGGTATAGATAGAGATACTAAGAAATAGGTATGAGCAGCGGTACCGTGGTATAAGAAAGGGTAAGTGTACTTGGGTATAGGCAAGGGTAAGAGTACTAGGGTATAGGCAAGGACAGAGAACAGATATTAGAATACAGACAAGGGCTGATGCACTATGGTATAGATAGAGATACTAAGACATAGGTATGAGCAGCGGTACCGTGGTATAAGAAAGGGTAAGTGTACTCGGGTATAGGCAAGGACAGAGAACAGATATTAGAATACAGACAAGGGCTGATGCACTATGGTATAGATAGAGATACTAAGAAATAGGTATGAGCAGCGGTACCGTGGTATAAGAAGGGTAGATGTACTCGGAATAGGCAAGGACAGAGAACAGATATTAGAATACAGACAAGGGCTGATGCACTATGGTATAGATAGAGATACTAAGAAATAGGTATGAGCAGCGGTACCATGGTATAAGAAAGGGTAAGTGTACTAGGGTATAGGCAAGGACAGAGAACAGATATTAGAATACAGACAAGGGCTGATGCACTATGGTATAGATAGAGATACTAAGAAATAGGTATGAGCAGCGGTACCGTGGTATAAGAAAGGGTAAGTGTACTCGGGTATAGGCAAGGACAGAGAACAGATATTAGAATACAGACAAGGCCTGATGCACTATGGTATAGATAGAGATACTAAGAAATAGGTATGAGCAGCGGTACTGTGGTATAAGAAACGGTAGATGTACTCGGGTATAGGCAAGGACAGAGAACAGATATTAGAATACAGACAAGGGCTGATGCACTATGGTATAGATAGAGATACTAAGAAATAGGTATGAGCAGCGGTACCGTGGTATAAGAAAGGGTAAGTGTACTAGGGTATAGGCAAGGACAGAGAACAGATATTAGAATACAGACAAGGGCTGATGCACTATGGTATAGATAGAGATACTAAGAAATAGGTATGAGCAGCGGTACCATGGTATAAGAAAGGGTAAGTGTACTAGGGTATAGGCAAGGACAGAGAACAGATATTAGAATACAGACAAGGGCTGATGCACTATGGTATAGATAGAGATACTAAGAAATAGGTATGAGCAGCGGTACCGTGGTATAAGAAAGGGTAGATGTACTCGGGTATAGGCAAGGACAGAGAACAGATATTAGAATACAGACAAGGGCTGATGCACTATGGTATAGATAGAGATACTAAGAAATAGGTATGAGCAGCGGTACCATGGTATAAGAAAGGGTAAGTGTACTAGGGTATAGGCAAGGACAGAGAACAGATATTAGAATACAGACAAGGGCTGATGCACTATGGTATAGATAGAGATACTAAGAAATAGGTATGAGCAGCGGTACCGTGGTATAAGAAAGGGTAAGTGTACTCGGGTATAGGCAAGGACAGAGAACAGATATTAGAATACAGACAAGGGCTGATGCACTATGGTATAGATAGAGATACTAAGACATAGGTATGAGCAGCGGTACCGTGGTATAAGAAAGGGTAAGTGTACTCGGGTATAGGCAAGGACAGAGAACAGATATTAGAATACAGACAAGGGCTGATGCACTATGGTATAGATAGAGATACTAAGAAATAGGTATGAGCAGCGGTACCATGGTATAAGAAAGGGTAAGTGTACTAGGGTATAGGCAAGGACAGAGAACAGATATTAGAATACAGACAAGGGCTGATGCACTATGGTATAGATAGAGATACTAAGAAATAGGTATGAGCAGCGGTACCGTGGTATAAGAAAGGGTAGATGTACTCGGGTATAGGCGAGGACAGAGAACAGATATTAGAATACAGACAAGGGCTGATGCACTATGGTATAGATAGAGATACTAAGACATAGGTATGAGCAGCGGTACCATGGTATAAGAAAGGGTAAGTGTACTCGGGTATAGGCGAGGACAGAGAACAGATATTAGAATACAGACAAGGGCTGATGCACTATGGTATAGATAGAGTGTGAGAAAGTGCCATCTTTCTTACATGGTATGCCCCCACTTTTTGCTGAATGGCTGATGTACTTTGACTGAGTGTGCCCTGGGCTCCTGCCAACCAGGTACCCAGGGCCTGTGTTCCTTCCCTAAAATTGCATTGATACCTACACCCAATTGACATCCCTGGCCACAGGTCAGCCCCTGGTAAATGGTACCATGGGTACCCAGGGCACTGTGACCAGGGAAGGCCCCTAAGGGCTGCAGCACTTGTTGTGTCACCCTTAGGGACCCTGCACCTTTACACACACACACTGCCTTTGCAGGCTGCGTGTCTTGGTGCAGAACAAAAGTGAAGAGTCGACATGGCTCACATCCCTGTGTGCCATGCCTACCAGCCACTGCCCTGGCCTAGGTCAGCCACCCCTCTAGCTGGGTGCACTATGCCAGTGGTGAGGGCATAGAGGCATGAGCCCTGTGCCCCTACAGTGCCCAAGTCCATTCTTGGGCATTGTAAGTGCAGTGCTGCCATTAAGAGTATATGGTGCTGGGAGTCTGTCATTACGAACTCCACAGCACCATAATGGCCCCACTGAAGACTAAGAAGTTTGGTATCAAACTTCTCAGCACATTAAACCCCCACTGATGCCAGTGTGGGATTTAATGTAAAACTCACTCCAGAGGGCATCTTAGAGATGCCCCCTGAAACCAACCCGACCTCCAGTGTCCGGACTGAGTGGCTGCCCAGGCTGCCACCACCAGACATGTTTCTGGACCCCTGGGTCGAGAGCCTCTGCTCTCAGGGGCCTGAAACAATGCACATCCCGGGACGAGGTGCCAAAGCCTCCTCCCCCAGGATGGGCAGGGGGAGCTTCAAAGGCCTGCCGCCTTTGGAGTTTCCCCAGACCATTTGCTGCTTCCAGCAAACTGGTCCCCACTGGTTCTACCCCCACTCCTGGCGGGAGAACCGGCGGGAAAACCAGAAGCAGGAAATGGGTTGTGCCCACCTCTGCCAACTCCACCCCTAAGGTGGGGGAGGCGAGGTGAAGCACAAACTCGAGTCCCCGCCATCTTGAGGATGGGGGACCTGACCAACCAGGGACAGGCTCCTGCCCCCTCCCACTGGAGAGGAACAGAATAGGGGGTGTACCCACCCCAGGGAAGGGACCCATTGGTCCCTGCCCTTACCTACCTGTAACCACCCCTAAATTTAGTATTTAGGGGCTCCCTGAACCTTCCTTCGGGAGTTCCCAAATCCGAAAACAAGAAGAGAAGACGAAGCAAGAAGACCAGCCGTGCAGCTGCTAAAAGGAGGCGACAACAACTGACTTGGCCCCAGCCCTACCGGCCTGTCGACCTCTGAACCTGCTCCTGCGGAATCCCGGCCTCAGCAACCTCACAAACCCCGGAGGACCTGACTTCTGTGCTACAGCCTTCGACCCAGGGACTCCCACGAGCAGTGGTACTGCTCAAAAGAAAACCTACCAAAGACCCGGCCCTGGCACGGAGCCGCGAAACCTGCACACTCTGCACCCGCCGAGTCCAGCCTGTGCCTGAGTGACCAAAGACCTCGAGGACGTCCCCCGGCGATTCTGACCTGGAATCCAGTGGCCAAGGACCCTCCTCGACGACCCAGACGACGCCTGCAGCCTCAGGACAAGGGACCCCTCCAACCGCGACCAGCAGGGGGTAAGATTTCCCGACCTCAAAGACACCCCTGCACCCGGCGCCCCACGGCCCCCTGTGCCCAACTCCTGGGTGTCAACCTATCCTCCAAGACCCCAACTTACCTCCTGAAGTGTTGGTCGTCCCTGAAGAATCACCGTCCCCGAGCCTGCAGCCTTTCTTCACCTTTCACGACCTCTATTGTTTAACATTGAGCGCCCGACGGCTCAAAAGCACCCTGCACCCAGCCGCCCGAGTGCCCCTGGAAGTGCAACCTCTATCCTAACCTACTTCCCTACTTGCCCTGAGCAAGTGACCAGGAGCCCAGCTCCCACAGTCGCGTGGCCTGCTTGCCAGCAGCCACCAACCCGGGGCCCCCGCCTGCCATAGGATAACATTGGGCCTTCTCACTCTGCACCCGGCCGCCCCTGTGCCGCTGAGGGTGTAAAAACTGTACTTACCTGATCCTGGGGGACCCCTGAGTCTTACCCAGAACCTTAACCCTGCCAGTCAAGTACTTACCCGAAATCCGATAACTCACTTTTCTTCCATAGGGTTCCATTGACTGGTTTTCTGCGAAATTTCTTCTAAGTGTGGAGTTCTGAAACTTTAGAATATTCACCAAAAATCAACCGAGTCACGAAAACGAAAATACTCACCTAGTATTAGGAGGGGCCTCAGTGCTGGACCCGAGTGCCCAACACTGGCCCTAAAAGTAATCGCAACGTTACTTACCGTTAACTCACTTTTCTTTCATAGGGATCCATTGACTGGTTTTCTGTGAAATTTCTTCTAAGTGTCGATTTCTGTATTTTACAAATATTCTTTAAAAATCGAACAAACTACAAAAACGTAATTACTTACCTGTTTTAAGTAAATGTCCCAGTGCTGAACCTAGGAGTCCAGCACTGGATTACAAAAGTAACGTAAACATACTTTGCTTGCACACTGTATTTCCTTTCATAGGATAACATTGGTAATTTTACCCAGAAAAGTTTCTAAGTGTCAGCTTTTGAAATATAGTAATATTCTTCAAAAATCACTACAATAACCAAAACGCTTTTTCTTACCTGTTTACAGGAAGTGTCCCAGGACTGAATCCAGGATCCAGTCCTGTGGTTAGAAAAGTGCTCTGCAAAGTAATCAATTGTAATTAAGTATAATTTTCCATTGAGCTCAATGTTGCATTGAATTTGACCCTGTGTTGCCTCTTGCACCAACTGTGATAACCACTATCAACAAAGTCTATTGCCTATCTGTAAGGTGAATAACCAAAGCATCTCATACTGAGAAAGTATATTTTGATCCTATTGTTGGTTCTAAAATAAAACAAGCATATATTTTTTATATACAAACCATTGGCCTAGAGTTCAGTTCTTGAGTGTGTGGCTTCATTTGCTGACTGAGTGTGTACAACAAATGCTTTACACTGTCCTCTGATACTGCCTTACTGCTCGACCAAGCTACCACTTTGGAGAGTAAGGTTATATCTAACTTTAGCCTCTGTCAACCCTCTGGGGACTGTGGACTCTGTACACCCTGAACCTTACTTAGGTACAGTATATACAGAGCCACTTTCCTACATAGAGATACTAAGAAATAGGTATGAGCAGCGGTACCGTGGTATAAGAAAGGGTAGATGTACTCGGGTATAGGCAAGGACAGAGAACAGATATTAGAATACAGACAAGGGCTGATGCACTATGGTATAGATAGAGATACTAAGACATAGGTATGAGCAGCGGTACCGTGGTATAAGAAAGGGTAAGTGTACTCGGGTATAGGCGAGGACAGAGAACAGATATTAGAATACAGACAAGGGCTGATGCACTATGGTATAGATAGAGATACTAAGAAATAGGTATGAGCAGCGGTACCATGGTATAAGAAAGGGTAAGTGTACTAGGGTATAGGCAAGGACAGAGAACAGATATTAGAATACAGACAAGGGCTGATGCACTATGGTATAGATAGAGATACTAAGACATAGGTATGAGCAGCGGTACCGTGGTATAAGAAAGGGTAAGTGTACTCGGGTATAGGCGAGGACAGAGAACAGATATTAGAATACAGACAAGGGCTGATGCACTATGGTATAGCTAGAGATACTAAGACATAGGTATGAGCAGCGGTACCATGGTATAAGAAAGGGTAAGTGTACTCGGGTATAGGCGAGGACAGAGAACAGATATTAGAATACAGACAAGGGCTGATGCACTATGGTATAGATAGAGATACTAAGACATAGGTATGAGCAGCGGTACCGTGGTATAAGAAAGGGTAAGTGTACTCGGGTATAGGCGAGGACAGAGAACAGATATTAGAATACAGACAAGGGCTGATGCACTATGGTATAGCTAGAGATACTAAGACATAGGTATGAGCAGCGGTACCATGGTATAAGAAAGGGTAAGTGTACTCGGGTATAGGCGAGGACAGAGAACAGATATTAGAATACAGACAAGGGCTGATGCACTATGGTATAGATAGAGATACTAAGAAATAGGTATGAGCAGCGGTACCATGGTATAAGAAAGGGTAGATGTACTCGGGTATAGGCAAGGACAGAGAACAGATATTAGAATACAGACAAGGGCTGATGCACTATGGTATAGATAGAGATACTAAGAAATAGGTATGAGCAGCGGTACCGTGGTATAAGAAAGGGTAAGTGTACTAGGGTATAGGCGAGGACAGAGAACAGATATTAGAATACAGACAAGGGCTGATGCACTATGGTATAGATAGAGATACTAAGAAATAGGTATGAGCAGCGGTACCGTGGTATAAGAAAGGGTAAGTGTACTAGGGTATAGGCGAGGACAGAGAACAGATATTAGAATACAGACAAGGGCTGATGCACTATGGTATAGATAGAGATACTAAGAAATAGGTATGAGCAGCGGTACCGTGGTATAAGAAAGGGTAAGTGTACTCGGGTATAGGCGAGGACAGAGAACAGATATTAGAATACAGACAAGGGCTGATGCACTATGGTATAGATAGAGATACTAAGACATAGGTATGAGCAGCGGTACCGTGGTATAAGAAAGGGTAAGTGTACTCGGGTATAGGCAAGGGTAAGTGTACTCGGGTATAGGCGAGGACAGAGAACAGATATTAGAATACAGACAAGGGCTGATGCACTATGGTATAGATAGAGATACTAAGAAATAGGTATGAGCAGCGGTACCGTGGTATAAGAAAGGGTAAGTGTACTCGGGTATAGGCAAGGACAGAGAACAGATATTAGAATACAGACAAGGGCTGATGCACTATGGTATAGATAGAGATACTAAGAAATAGGTATGAGCAGCGGTACCGTGGTATAAGAAAGGGTAGTTGTACTCGGGTATAGGCAAGGACAGAGAACAGATATTAGAATACAGACAAGGGCTGATGCACTATGGTATAGATAGAGATACTAAGAAATAGGTATGAGCAGCGGTACCGTGGTATAAGAAAGGGTAGATGTACTCGGGTATAGGCAAGGACAGAGAACAGATATTAGAATACAGACAAGGGCTGATGCACTATGGTATAGATAGAGATACTAAGAAATAGGTATGAGCAGCGGTACCGTGGTATAAGAAAGGGTATGTGTACTCGGGTATAGGCGAGGACAGAGAACAGATATTAGAATACAGACAAGGGCTGATGCACTATGGTATAGATAGAGATACTAAGAAATAGGTATGAGCAGCGGTACCGTGGTATAAGAAAGGGTAGATGTACTCGGGTATAGGCAAGGACAGAGAACAGATATTAGAATACAGACAAGGGCTGATGCACTATGGTATAGAGATACTAAGAAATAGGTATGAGCAGCGGTACCATGGTATAAGAAAGGGTAAGTGTACTAGGGTATAGGCAAGGACAGAGAACAGATATTAGAATACAGACAAGGGCTGATGCACTATGGTATAGATAGAGATACTAAGAAATAGGTATGAGCAGCGGTACCGTGGTATAAGAAAGGGTAAGTGTACTCGGGTATAGGCAAGGACAGAGAACAGATATTAGAATACAGACAAGGGCTGATGCACTATGGTATAGATAGAGATACTAAGACATAGGTATGAGCAGCGGTACCGTGGTATAAGAAAGGGTAAGTGTACTCGGGTATAGGCAAGGACAGAGAACAGATATTAGAATACAGACAAGGGCTGATGCACTATGGTATAGATAGAGATACTAAGAAATAGGTATGAGCAGCGGTACCATGGTATAATAAAGGGTAAGTGTACTAGGGTATAGGCAAGGACAGAGAACAGATATTAGAATACAGACAAGGGCTGATGCACTATGGTATAGATAGAGATACTAAGAAATAGGTATGAGCAGCGGTACCGTGGTATAAGAAAGGGTAGATGTACTCGGGTATAGGCGAGGACAGAGAACAGATATTAGAATACAGACAAGGGCTGATGCACTATGGTATAGATAGAGATACTAAGACATAGGTATGAGCAGCGGTACCATGGTATAAGAAAGGGTAAGTGTACTCGGGTATAGGCGAGGACAGAGAACAGATATTAGAATACAGACAAGGGCTGATGCACTATGGTATAGATAGAGATACTAAGAAATAGGTATGAGCAGCGGTACCGTGGTATAAGAAAGGGTAGATGTACTCGGGTATAGGCAAGGACAGAGAACAGATATTAGAATACAGACAAGGGCTGATGCACTATGGTATAGATAGAGATACTAAGACATAGGTATGAGCAGCGGTACCGTGGTATAAGAAAGGGTAAGTGTACTCGGGTATAGGCGAGGACAGAGAACAGATATTAGAATACAGACAAGGGCTGATGCACTATGGTATAGATAGAGATACTAAGAAATAGGTATGAGCAGCGGTACCATGGTATAAGAAAGGGTAAGTGTACTAGGGTATAGGCAAGGACAGAGAACAGATATTAGAATACAGACAAGGGCTGATGCACTATGGTATAGATAGAGATACTAAGAAATAGGTATGAGCAGCGGTACCATGGTATAAGAAAGGGTAAGTGTACTAGGGTATAGGCAAGGACAGAGAACAGATATTAGAATACAGACAAGGGCTGATGCACTATGGTATAGATAGAGATACTAAGACATAGGTATGAGCAGCGGTACCGTGGTATAAGAAAGGGTAAGTGTACTCGGGTATAGGCAAGGACAGAGAACAGATATTAGAATACAGACAAGGGCTGATGCACTATGGTATAGATAGAGATACTAAGAAATAGGTATGAGCAGCGGTACCATGGTATAAGAAAGGGTAAGTATACTCGGGTATAGGCGAGGACAGAGAACAGATATTAGAATACAGACAAGGGCTGATGCACTATGGTATAGATAGAGATACTAAGAAATAGGTATGAGCAGCGGTACCGTGGTATAAGAAAGGGTAAGTGTACTAGGGTATAGGCAAGGACAGAGAACAGATATTAGAATACAGACAAGGGCTGATGCACTATGGTATAGATAGAGATACTAAGAAATAGGTATGAGCAGCGGTACCGTGGTATAAGAAAGGGTAAGTGTACTCGGGTATAGGCAAGGGTAAGAGTACTAGGGTATAGGCAAGGACAGAGAACAGATATTAGAATACAGACAAGGGCTGATGCACTATGGTATAGATAGAGATACTAAGACATAGGTATGAGCAGCGGTACCATGGTATAAGAAAGGGTAAGTGTACTCGGGTATAGGCAAGGACAGAGAACAGATATTAGAATACAGACAAGGGCTGATGCACTATGGTATAGATAGAGATACTAAGACATAGGTATGAGCAGCGGTACCATGGTATAAGAAAGGGTAAGTGTACTAGGGTATAGGCAAGGACAGAGAACAGATATTAGAATACAGACAAGGGCTGATGCACTATGGTATAGATAGAGATACTAAGACATAGGTATGAGCAGCGGTACCATGGTATAAGAAAGGGTAAGTGTACTCGGGTATAGGCGAGGACAGAGAACAGATATTAGAATACAGACAAGGGCTGATGCACTATGGTATAGATAGAGATACTAAGACATAGGTATGAGCAGCGGTACCGTGGTATAAGAAAGGGTAAGTGTACTCGGGTATAGGCAAGGACAGAGAACAGATATTAGAATACAGACAAGGGCTGATGCACTATGGTATAGATAGAGATACTAAGAAATAGGTATGAGCAGCGGTACCGTGGTATAAGAAAGGGTAAGTGTACTAGGGTATAGGCGAGGACAGAGAACAGATATTAGAATACAGACAAGGGCTGATGCACTATGGTATAGATAGAGATACTAAGAAATAGGTATGAGCAGCGGTACCATGGTATAAGAAAGGGTAAGTGTACTAGGGTATAGGCAAGGACAGAGAACAGATATTAGAATACAGACAAGGGCTGATGCACTATGGTATAGATAGAGATACTAAGACATAGGTATGAGCAGCGGTACCGTGGTATAAGAAAGGGTAAGTGTACTAGGGTATAGGCAAGGACAGAGAACAGATATTAGAATACAGACAAGGGCTGATGCACTATGGTATAGATAGAGATACTAAGAAATAGGTATGAGCAGCGGTACCGTGGTATAAGAAAGGGTAAGTGTACTCGGGTATAGGCAAGGACAGAGAACAGATATTAGAATACAGACAAGGGCTGATGCACTATGGTATAGAGAGAGATACTAAGAAATAGGTATGAGCAGCGGTACCATGGTATAAGAAAGGGTAAGTGTACTCGGGTATAGGCAGATGAGACGAGTGCTGGATTACAGGTGGGGCATATGTACTGGGTAAACGTAGGGATACAGCCTGGTGGATGTACGTGGGTAAGGGCAATGTCAGAGATACTAGGGCATATGCACGTGTAGGTAGAGGTACTGGGGTACCGACAGAAAAAGACACACAGGGTATTAGGAGGGTAGAGGTACTAAGGTTTAGGTAGTAGTAAGGGTATTAGAATACAGGTGGCATTTGATGAAGTATGGTATAGTGGTACGAGGGTATAGGCACTGGCAGTGGTACAAGGGAAAAGCAAGGAAAGATGCAAAATGGATTAGTTGGCCAGATGTACTAAGGTATAGGTAGAATGCAGATAAGGGTTTATGCACTAAGGTATCGATAGAGGAACAAGGGCATAGGCAGGGGGAGGTAGTGAGTCATAGATGAGGTAGAAGTGCCAGGGTAAATGTAGGAGTAGTACTAAAAGATTACAATTCCGGCTTAAAGACAAGGGTAAAGGAAAAACAATCACATTTTACAACAGGTATCTGGTGTGGTTGTTTCTTTCCTACCTTCTTTGTGTAATTTATCTATGTCCTCTGCAACGATGATTAACATATGGAAGAAAGCTGTCTTGGTTCTTCTACTGAAAAAGCCATCAGCGGACCAAGCTGAACTGAACTGAGCAATTACAGACCAGTCTCGCTCTTGAGGCTCCCGTGTAAAATAAAAAATAAAACAAATTGATCACCAAAGGTCAGAATAATACATTTAAAGATTTTCTTTATTGGATTCCTCTCTATCAGGCAATACGTCCTACCATAGCAAGGCACCTGCCCTTTTATCAGTCTCTGAAACTCTGGGGGCTGCACTGGACCAGGGGAGCAGAGCAGTTCTGGCCCTTTTAGGTTTAAGTGTGGCGTTCAGTACAGTCTCTCATGAGATATTATTATAGAGTTTAAGCCATCTCAGGATCAGGGATATGGCCTGGACCTGGCTGGCCTCCTTTCATACCTCAGAGGCTTTTTCCCCTACTTTTTAATGTGGGGTACCACTGGGATTTTTCCCTGAGCCCCACATTATTCAATCTATATATCACACCATTGGCCAAACTGATCCAGGCCTCAAAAAATCTACTCGCCCACTCGCAATCGCGAGTAAAATTTTATCAGGTCGGGCTATTTTTAGCACCTACTAGTCCCATCTGGTGAGTAAACTTAGGCTGGAAAGGAACAGGTGTTCTGTTCATTCAGAAAGTGAATAAGTAATAAAGATGCCATTAAATCTTGTTTTTATCTTGACACATTTGCTGTCTGTTCAAGGAAAGAGGTCAAATGTCAGTTTGTCTTTTAACTAATTGATGCTTGGAAAATGTGGTTTATTTTTTTCTCTCTTACTCGAGTTAGAGGTTCTTGTCTAGTGAGCTGACTGAAGATGTCAGTTATTTTTCTCTAACACAAAACATTTAAATAAATGGCCTGTAAATTAATATTACAAATATTTCAAAATATATCAGGAATTACAGAAGCAATTTTTGGTAATTAAGAAGTGTGATGCAAACAAATAGTTAAATAGGAGCAAAACAAACCAGAACACTTCTCTTGGTGATATGCAAATGACACATATTTGCAGAAACTCTATTTCCAAACATTATAGTTTGTACAATATATAGTTTTATCAGCAAAGCTGCATGTCAGTGGGAAAGTTTGTGGCCATTTCAATGTAAGATCTGTTGATTACAAATGACAGTGTGATACCAATTCATGCTTCAGTTACGTATTTATGAAAAGTGATCGTTTTTAAACACGATTTGAGAAATATTCCTGCCCCCGCCCTGATGAAAATGCTGTTAATGAACTAAGAGGCAAGTCAGGGGTCATGTGTATCGTATATGTGGCTAGATCTGTTTTATATATGGAAAAAAGTTGAGTCTTTTAAATCAAACAAACAAGTTTTTTGTACAGCAGACATGCTGAACTCGCACATTTGAAGGTGCTCTTTTTCAATAAAAGACTGAAAACGTTCCTTTTTATTAAACCAGCCACCCTTCACTTCTCAAAGTCCGCGCCGGGACACTGCTCGGAGTTTCCGTGCGCGCTACAAGCTTCAATAACATAACATGTGATAATGAAGAAAATGGCGGCTCAAGGAACTAAATCATTTGCACATGATCACATCATTTAAAACCAGTTTATGGGTCAAGAACATTACAAATAGGTCGAGTAGATTATTTAAGTCACTAGACCTGCAGGTCTAGTAACATTTTTGTGATTTTTCGAGGCCTGTGGTCCATTTCTTTGGATTACAAGTGATACCAAGACAGGAGTCTCCTATAACAATAGCATCAAAGGAACCAACAACTTCAGACTTTGTAATCTGCAGCGGCATCCTGGATGCCCAATGGTGTGGACCCTTATAAAATATCTACTTGTCCTAGGGACAGGATGCTTCTGAAATCTACCTGTCCTGTAGAACAAAATTCAATTGTCTCTTTTGGTGCCGTGCAGTAAGGGGACACATTGTAGCTGCCTTCTCATTATGTCAGTGCTCTGACAATATCTCTCTTAATTATATTAAGGCTAATTTCAGGGTTTTGATTCTAGCTAGATTGTGATTCTGTTACATTTCTGAAAATGTATCTGCAGGGGTATGAAGTAGGTGGGAAGTGGTAGTTTGAGGGTTAAAATACCTACCGTATGAGTGTGTGCCCACCCACAAACTAACATATTTCAGGTTCTTCACCAACTACTCTCACATCTCTTCCCACACTGGAAAAGGTTGGAAATTTACTCCTGACAAGGGAAGGAGAAAAACACTTTCCAGGGCAGGGGGAAAAGGGGTCAATGGACACTGAATTTGCCATCGCTCTGCAGATTTTCACATGAGCAAATATACAACTGTACATTTGCTCAGGCGAACATGGAATTCACAGGTTTGTTAGGAGTACGGTTTCCAGGCCGGCTTCTGTAAACTCCTGTGAATTCCTGAAAGCACATAGACCCGCAGGTGGACTTTTGTGATTTTTAAAAAATCATGTTTCTAATTTATTTTCCTGTATCCTAAAATGGTTTTATACTGATTCATTATTGTTCATTGTTTAATAATGGCATGCATCGAACATGTTTTACTAAATGATGCCTTAGAGAAAGTGTATTTGCAGTTGCAAATTTTGTTTTTCAAATTGCAATTTTTTGTGTGGATTTTATTTTGAAAGCAAACAATAGCTAATCTTGCTTTTACACTTATGAATGTATTTGCATATCATCAGGGAACATTTTGGAATCCTTATAAATTATCTCATATTGCTACATATTGCAGTCGTGTACACATTTTTGCACTGAAACCACAAGGAGTAATGCTAGTGAAGCTCTCATCTCATTTGAGCGCTCACCCTAATACAAAAGGCTTTCGTAACAGTGAATTATATATTCAATTTTGAACAATTTATACATATGGATTAAACAGCTGCTTTTAGTAGCAGATAATTCTCTTTCACAGATCCATACTGTGGTTCTGCAAACTGCCAACTCAAAGGTTTGTGCTGCTAGTGGTTGAACCAACTTGACCAGTGGACAAAATAAACATAAAAACTTCTCGTCTTTGACCAATATGACTTGAACATTAGAAATGGAGACAAAACGAAGGTAGTCATTTTTGGAGGACAGCTATTTGATCCCTCGTTGGTGGAACCAGAACCTGGTCAGTCTCCTACACTGGAAGCTTCAACGAAAAGTCTAGGTTTAACATTGGATGTCAATTTTTCCAAATCAATCAAGTCACTTCATCTTGTTTCTTCTACTTTTGTTTATTACTATTTATTAGTAAAATCCCCCGATTACTCCCAATATGACATCATGAGTCACTGGTCCACGCGGTGATAGTTTCATGCATGGATTACTACCACTCATTAGATCTTGGTCTTCTGTAACACTTCTGAACAGGCTACAATTGATACAAAATAGTGCCGCCTCACTTTTGCTGGGTATTCCTCCTCACTGTTCTACTGTAGGTCATCGTCATTTACTTCACTGGCACCCAGGACTGAAGCATGCACTGTTTAAAGCTTTATGTCTCCGTCACAAGACCAGACAAGGGACCTGAAGACATTAGATCTCAAGTTATTCTTCATTGCCCGTCTCATACTCTTCGGCCTGATCCAAGACACCCGACTACGATCCCTCAAATAAAAAGGTCTTGTTTGTGTCGGTGATCCTTTTTCTACTGCACCCCAAGCTTTGGAATGAGATCTGATCCCACGAATTTACTCTTCAGGAATGAAGCAAAGATTATTCCTTTAATTGGCCTTACTGGTTCTTGCTGCAGAAAACGTTGGACATTATCTTTTGCGCGGCTGTTGTGCTGTACAAATTATTTAAATGATTTAATTCAGGAGAAGGAGTAGTGTAGATAGGGAGGAGGAGAAGTAGGGCAGATGGGCAGTGGGAGGAGGAGGGTAGACACATGGAGGGGAGAAAGAGTGAACAGAGAAGTAGAGAAGGAGAATAGACGGGGAGGGGAGAAGAGAGGACAGGGAGGAGCTGAAGGAGGGTGGACACGAAGGGGAAGAAAGCGGGTGGACAAGAAGGTTAAAAAAACAAGAAATCTAGTGGGTCAAGGAAGACGCAACAGATAAAAAGAATTCTAAGATTACGGGAATGGGCCAGGATGCATCGGACATCCTGGGAATGCTATTCTTTCAACAACTCTGAAGAGCAGGTTCGAGGATGGTGCTTCTCCAAACAGGTTTTATTACTTATGTTTTATTCAAAGTCATATACAACTATGTATGTTGTTCCCAAAGGCTACATTTATCAGTAAATGTTTCATGTGAGTCCCAACAGTCAAGACGAACAAGTTACTTCTTTCGGTAATGCATTATCTGGTAGAGCCTAGCCCCGCAGATACCATATCTCAGAATATTGCCCAGGCGTCAGACTGGATCTGGAAATTTTTGAGCAGTACCGCTGTGTGCCGGTAGGTGGCATCGTTTGCTCTGCGTCATTCTCGCCGGATGTTACGTGCACGGAACCTATATAGGGGCCACCCCAGTGCACTGGCATCAGTTACTTTTTGTGACATTTCCACGCCAGTAGCGCAGAGCCAAGAAGGCTGCTGCTGTACCAGTGAGCAGACATCAATGAACTCATAAGGGTTACCCTATATGGAGAAATCTGTTTCGCAGAGTGGAGAGGATTGGAGGGTTGGTAAGGAATCTGCGGATTGATAGATTCTATAGCAGATAAGGCGTTACCGATGGTAAGTAACCTGTTCATCCGATAGAGACTTCTAGCTGCAGATTCCTTACCTTAGAATAGATACCCGAGCAATACCTCCCCAAAGGTTGGACTACGAACAGATTTAGACCTGGACGATCGAATGGGCAAAGATCCTATCACAACAGGCGTGATGGTCCAGGCAGTAGTGCTTCGTGAACATGTCCAGAGATGCCCAAACGGCAGCCTGACAAATGTCCAGGGCAGGGACTCCACGAGCTAACGTACAGGTCGCAGCCTTGGCTCTGGTGCAATGAGCCTGCAAGCCCTCAGGGGGTTGCTTCTTGGTCATTGTATAGCAGATTTTAATGCAGAGCACAGTCCATTATGAGATAGTCAATTTCTGCATGCCCTTCCCTTTCCTCGCTACGACGGGCCTAATGAAGAGTTGATCATCCACCCAGAACTCTGGAACGATCAATGCAGAACAATAACCGGTTCAGTCGGTGGAGTCTCTCTTCCTCTTTGGAAGGCTGTGGCTGAGCAAAGAAGATAGGTGATGTGATGGTCTGGCCTATGTGAAAAGGTGCTACCACTTTTGGCAGGAAAGAGGCATGTGTTCTCAAACCAGTTTGCCTGGGAAAAAAGTTGTGTAAGGAGGGTGCACATAAAGTGCTTGCAGTTCACTAACCCTCGTGGCCGATGTAATGGCCACTGGAAAGGCTGTTTTTAAGGTCAACAGGCATAGAGGTCAATTGTGCAAGGGCTTAAAGGGCGACCACATCAGGAAGGTCAAAACTCGATTCCGGTCCCTTTGGGGCATGATGAAGGGTTTTGGAGGGCACATATCTTGTAGTCCTTTGAGAAAACGAGTCACAACTGGCAACAACAAGAATGCTGATATGGCCAAACGGTACCATTTAACAGTGCCCATAGCAAAGCCTTGCTGGGCTAATGAGAGAACAAACAACAAACCCTTAGACAAGGGTGCAGAAAGGGGATCAACAACTTTGTAAGCACACCAAGCCACAAATGTGTCCCAACAGCAGGCTTATACTGTCTTGGTTGAGGGACACCTGGCTGCCAGAATACCATCACAGACTTTCTGAGGGATGTCAAAAACTGTTCACTGGTGCCGCTCAATCTCCAAACATGAAGGCAGAATGTGCACAGGTTGGGGTGCAAAATCCTGCTCTGTTGCGACAGCAGATTCTCCCGAAGTGGCAGCCTGATCGGAGGACCAATGCTCATGATCAAGTGTTCAGGATACCAGAGTCTTCGTGCCCAATCCAGAGCCACAGGAATGCCTCGGCCTGGTCGTACCTGACCTTGAGAACTCTGGGAAGTAGTGGTATCAGCGGAAAGGTGTACAGGAGACCTGAGCTCCACTCGAGAGGAAATGCATCTCTGTGCGAGAGTCGCCTTGGAAACTCCAGCGCATAGAACTGCTGATATTGCATGTTCTCTGCAATTTCAAATAAATCTAAGGTTCTCCCCAATCTGTGAAGAGACCTTGAACCACTTCCGGATGGAGGTGCCACTCATGATCTGCTAGGTATCGATGGCTGAGTTCATCTGCTCCGGTGTTCAGAAAGCTCGCCAGAAGTTGAACCACCAGGGAAATGTCCTGACGTTCCAGCTACGTCTAGAGACGCAGGCCCTCTTGACACAGGGTCCACGACCCCACTCCACCTTGCCTGTTGCAATGCCACATGGCGGGGGTGTTGCCTGTGAACACCTGAACTAGGTGGAAGGAAGAAAGGCTTTCAATGCCAGTCAGATCCCTTTCAGCTCCACCAGGTTTATGTGGAGGTGAGACACCGTCGGAGATCAGATTCCTCTAATCTCCACCTCCCCCAGGTGGCCGCCTCTGCCCAGGAGTGATGCATCTGACACTACAGTCAGCTATAGGTAGGGAAGGGAGAAGGATTTGCCGCTGACCCAATCGCGGTTTGTCAGGCATCACTGCAGGTCTTTTACAGTTCCCTCCAATATCTGGACCAGGTCCGAAAGATGTTTTGCCCACTGGGACTTCAAGTCCCACTACAGAGTTCACATATGCCAACGAGCATGTGTTACCAGCAGAATGCAGGAGGCCATGAGGCCCAGCAGCCTCAGAGTCAGTCTTATCGAAATCGAGGATAGAGGCTGAAACATCAGAATCATAGCCTGACTATCCTGGACTCACCGTTCCGGAAGATAGGCCTGAAACAGCCCTGTATCCAGAACAGCTCAGATGAAAGGGACCATCTGAGAGGGAACTAGGTGTGACTTCAGCATGTTTATAGTGAACCCTGCGAATGCACGAGGTGGCAGGCGACTGCCTGGGGTGAGCTTGGGGAATACTGGAACCCCTGACCTCTGCAGGTGAGCTGCAACCACCACCATCACACCGTGGTGAACACCGGTGGGGCGCTGGTAAGGCCAAAAGGGAGCACACTAAACTTAAAGTGCTCGTAGTCCACCGTGAACCGCAGGTAGCGCCTGTGGGCAGGCAGAGCGGGAGTATGGAGGTAGGAGCCCTGCAAGTCCAACGCTACTATCCAGTCTCCAGGGTCGAGGGCAGACAGAACCTGAGCTAGCGTGAGCATGTTGAATTTCTCCTTCTTCAGGAATAAATTGAGAGTGTGTAGCTCTAAAATAGGGCAAAAGCCTCCATCCTCTTGGGCACCATAAATTAGCAGGAATAACAACCACAACCTACTTCTGATGGCAGCACCCTCTCGATGGCTCCTTTGGCGAAAACAGCCTGAACTTCCTGACGGAGCAGGGAGAGGTGGTCCTCCGTTAGCCGAGTTTCTAGGAAAAGGATGGAGTAACCCCGCTGAACAATTTGTAGTACTGTGGGAGGGCAGGCCGGATAAACAGACGCGGAGGCTGTATGCACTTCTTAATGACTGAAGTTTTATTGTAAGTTGATTAAACAAAAAGGCCACATCAGGCTGTCAAGGTATCCTCTTCTGCTTCTTTTCTCTCTTTAAGATTGTCTTCTCGTCAACGGCACCTCCCGGAGGCTTGGAAATGGAGATAGAAAAGGAGCGGTAAGTATTTTAGTTTCCTTAATCACAGGGAGGATGTCTACCCTTCACCACACCCTTTTTGTGCGTTGGTGTAGTACAACAGAGGGAGGAAGGAAAGGAATTCCAAAAGCCTTGACCCAACTTTCCTGCCCAGTTTAGAGTTCCGAAGGTTTCCTCACCTCAAGGAAAAGAGAATAACCTGTGTGTTGTTTCGGTGTTCGCTACACACCGGTTCTGTTCCCTTAACATCAAAGTGGCTTCTTACGTGGCTGGGTGAGAGACAGTGGAATTATGTGGACAAACACCGCATTCGTGCTCCCCTCCACCAACGTGCTTTCACTCCCCTTTCTCCCCTACATTCTACCCACCCGTCCCGTCTGGACTTACCCGCTCCGCCACAACTCTCAAGAGTTGCGGCCGCACTTCCGTATCCTCCGGAGGGCTCCACCACGCCTCACTCCACTTCTCCGGCTCGTCTTCAGTCTCTCCATCCTCTCGAGATTCCTCTTCTGGGTCAGGGTCAGTTCCTTCTGCTTGCAGGAGTGCTGCCACGTCCCCCAACTGCTCCCGGTAAGAAGTGGGACTGTCTCTCTCTCTCTCTCTCCTTGTCCTTCTATTCTTTCTCTTTTTACCTCCTTCCGGGGTCAGCTCCTCCTTCCTGGTTTCTGTTCACCCTGTCCTGGTCCTCCTGTGGTAACACGTGAAAAAGGGGTGTTACGTACAGAGGAGTAATGCGTGATTTTTTTTCTTTCCAGGATGAATCCGGGTACCGGTCCTTGGAAGGCGGACTTGACTCCTGGATTTAGGGTAAGTATCGGGGAACGGGGATGATCTCCTTACATCCCTCTTCCCTAGCCGTCTTACTAGTAAGATTGTTTTCCTGGGGGTATCTTGACAAGAAGTCTGCATTAACTTGTTCTGTCCCTCTCCGGTGCTGGGTGGGAAAACGATATGGCTGCGAGGATAAAAACCATCTCAGTACTCTTTTGTTATTTCCTTTGTTGTGGGCATGATCCGTGAATAGCATGAATTCTCTTCCTTCTAAATAATATCTCAGGGTCTCGATAGCCCACTTGATGGCTAAGGCTTCCTTTTCTATGACTGCATAGTTCTTTTCTCTTGGAAAGAGTTTATGACTTATGTATATGATTGGCTTTTCTTCTCCTTGGGGAGTTCTTTGTGATAAGATGGCCCCAGGACCCCCCTCCAAGGCATCAGTCTGTAACACGAAAGGTCGTGAATAGTCTGGACTGGTTAGTACAGTTCTGAAGTCAGGAATTTCTTCAAAGTGTCTAAGGTCTGCAGTATCTCAGGAGAGGACTGTCGTAATACGGTTTCCGCTTTTATGGACTTTTGAAGTAGATCAATTAAAGGTGCTGCGGTCTGGGAGAAATTAGGTATAAATCTCCGATAATAACCCAGGATACCCAGAAAGGCTCGGAGGCCTTGTTTGGTTTTAGGAAAGGGAACATGAGAAATGGCAGTTACTTTGTCGCTTTGGGGTTTAATAACACCTTCTCCTAAAAGAAATCCTAGGTATCGGACTGTTTGGGCAGCTAAATAACTTTTAGTGGGGTTGATTTTGAGCCCATGGACATCCAATGCTTGTATAACCGCATGTAGATGGTCCAAGTGTTGGTTCCATGAGTCACTATAAATGATGATGTCATCTATATAGGCCACTGGGTACTTTTCATGGGGTCGGAGTATCATGTTCATAAGCCTTTGGAAGGTAGCCGGGGCCCCATGTAGGCCAAAGGGGAGTACAGTGAATTGTATAACCCGTCAGAAGTGGAGAAGGCTGTTTTCTCATTATCCTGCCTACTAAGGGGAATTTGCCAATACCCTTTGCAGAGGTCTAGTGTGCTAATATATTTGTCCTTGCCCATTCTCTCAATCATTTTGTCTACCCGAGGTAATGGGTAGGAGTCGAATTCTGATATCTTGTTGACCTCCCTGAAGTCTATGCAGAACCTAACCGACCTGTCTAGTTTAGGTATTAAAACTATGGGTGAACTCCATTCACTAATTGAGGGTTCAATGATGCCCATTTGGAGCATCTGTTGAACTTCTTCCTTGATGGTAGTTCTTCGGGCTTTAGGTATACAATATGGCCGTAAGCGCACCTTTTCACCAGGAAGAGTTTTTATGGCATGTTCCATTAAAGTCATTCTTCCTGGAGAAAGAGAAAATACCTCTTTCAATGGTTGGAGTTTTTGTGTCAGCTCCTGTTTTAAGGGCTTTGGGAGATCTGTATCTATACTCTGGTTAAAGAGGGGAAAGGTTTCTCGGGACACTCCCACCAGTACTGGAAAAGCACCCTTCCATTTCTTCAGTAAATGTATATGATAAATTTGTGATGTACCATGGTTTTGATCAAGCTCAACACTATATGTGACGGGGGTCACTTTGTCAGTTATCAAATAAGGGCCCTGCCACTGACCTAGCAGCTTGTGATCGGATGAAGCCATCATCAGTATGACCGGATCACCTACTTTGAATTACCAATCTTTTGTTTTTTTATCATATTGGTTTTTCGGAGCGGCTTGTGCCTCTTCCATATTGGTTCGGACTATAGATCGTATCTGACCTATATGGGTTTTAAGGTTGGACACATACTCCACCAAGGGTTTTGCTCCATCTTTCTCGTTCCCCCATTCTTCTTGGGCCATATCCAGTAGAGAACGAGGCTGTCTGCCATACAATAATTCAAAGGGGAATACCCGGTTCTCTTATGTATTTTGCACCGAATGGCAAATAAAGCAAGGGGCAACATCTCTTCCACTTCCTGGTTTCTAATTCCAGAAGCTTGTTTAATATGCTCTTTAGTGTGGCATTGTACCGTACCACAACCATCTGTCTGTTGATGGTAGGCTGCCGAACGAATTTGTCTAATTCCTAGCTGTGAGCATACTTGTCTCAAAGGTTTGGATACAAACGGTGTACCTTGGTCAATTAATATTTCCCTTGGGAACCCTACCTGGGAAAAGATGTTCACCATGGCTTTATCTATGTATGTGGCATTTGGATGTTGAAGGGCCCCAGCCTCGGGAAAACGGGTGGAGTATTCGACCAGAACCAAAACATAATGACACCTGCTTCGAGAAGGTAGAAATGGACCTATGATATCCATGCCAACTCGACAAAAAGGCTCGTCGATAATAGGGAGGTTTCAGGGGTACTCGGGGAGCCTTTCTACGACTATTATTTTGACAAATAGGACATTCACTGCAGTACTCTTTTTCCTGTTGGTATGGGAAACAGCGTTTACAACGCTGTTTTTACAACGCAGTGCTATTACAACGCGGTCGTTACAATGACCGCTTTGTTACTACGTAATACCTTTACATCGCAAGTCATTACAACGACTTGCTGTAAGGGGCGCAAAGGTATTGGATATCAAATCCAACACCTTCCCTGCTGTTGCGCAAACTGGAGTAGGAATAGTAAATAATACTATTCCTAAGTCCAGCGCGCCCCCCTACAGCAAGTTGTTGTAATGACTTGCGATGTAAAGGTATTGCGTAGTAACAACGCGGTCGTTGTAACGACCGCGTTGTAAAGGCATGCGATCAAATCGCATGCGTTGTAACATACTATATTCTGTTGGTATATACCAGGCCAAAAAAATCTTTCTAAGATAGCCATCTCTGTCTTCTCATTGCTAAAATGCCCGCCCAAAAGGTGACTGTGTGCAAGGTATAGAACTTTTTCTCAAAAAGGACCTGGTACCAACAACTGAGGGTTTTGTGATGAACCCCCATTTCTATATAGTAGACCATTTTTAAGAAAAAACTGAGGGCCTACTTGTAGGGGGTCCCCTTGCTCTGCAGCTCTAATCCAGGCCTCATGAAGAACAGGGTCTTCTCTTTGTGCGGCGTGGAAGTTCCTATTTGTTTCCCAGGGGGACTCATCTCTCATGTCTGGAAAAACACGTTTCTGTTTTCGACTCTTTCGAGCCTTTGAGGTAGGCCACTCATGATCTTCATCCTGGGCGAAGGGAGCGGTATCCCACCATCTCTCTCCCTCTTTCTGGGTATCTTGGATCAAACCTGTTAAACCTACGATTAACTGTTCAGGTAATTGAGGTATCAACCCTACTCTTAGTGTAGATGCAGGATCAGATCGACGTTGGATAGAAACATCCATGGTAGGGTATCATTTTTTATCACAGTGTACATGTTGGATGGTTACATTACCATTAGTATGTGTTAGCCCTCTTGTTAGGCTAGTTATACACAAGACTTACTAGTTCCTAACAGGCCTTAGTTAACCACAGGCCTTACTAGTAACAATCAGCCCTTACTAGTTATGTTATGTTATGTTATAGATATTTCTAAAGAGCGGCAATTACCCGAAGGTGTCCACACGCCCTACTAATTGCAAATGCGCCATATTAGTTAACCACAGGCCTTACTATTAACAATCAGCCATTACTAGTTATATACAAACCTTACTAGCTCCAAACAGGTCTTAGTTAACCACAGGCCTTATTAGTAACAATCAGACCTTACTAGTTACAGACAAGCCGTACTAGTTCCAAAAAGGCCTTAGTAGTTAGCTACACGCCTTACTAGTAACAATCAGCCCTTACTAGTTAAACACTAGCCTTACTAGTTCCAAACAGGCTTTGGTAGTTAGCCACAGGCCTTACAAGTAACAATCAGCCCTTACTAGTTATATAGAAGACTTACTAGTTCCTAACAGGCTCTAGTAGTTAACAACAGGCCTTACTATGAACAATCAGCACTTACTAGTTATACACATGCCTTACTAGTTCCTAACAGGCCTTAGTAGTTAACAACAGGCCTTATTACTTTCAATCAGCCCTCACTAGTTATACAGAAGCCTTACCAGTTCCAAACATGCCATGTTAGTTAACCACAGGCCTAACAGTCCTTAGAAATTAACAACAGGGCTTACACGTAACAATCAGCCCTTTACTAGTTATATACCAGCCTTACTAGTTTCAAACAGGCCTTACTTAACCACAGGCCTTATTAGTAAAAATCAGCCCTTTGCTAGTTATATACAAGCCTTATTAGTTCCAAGCAGGCCTTAGTTAACCACAGGCCTTGCTAGTAACAATCAGCTCTTACTAGTTATACACAAGCCTTACTAGTTCCAAACGGGCCTTAGTAGTTAACCACAGGCCTTACTAGTAACAATCCGCCCTTACTAGTTATACATGAGACTTATTAGTTCCTAACAGGCATTAGCTAACCACAGGCCTTACAAGAAACAATCAGCCCTTACAAGATATACACTAGCCTTACTAATTACTAACAGGCCTTAGTTACCCACAGGCCTTACTAGTAACAATCAGCCATTACTAGTTACACACAAGCCTTACTAGTTGCAAACACGCCATATTAGTTAACCACAGGCCTTACTATTAACAATCAGCCCTTACTAGTTATACACAAGCCTTACTAGTTCCAAACGTGCCATATTAGTTAACCACGGGCCTTACTATTAACAATCAGCCCTTACTAGTTATACACAAGCTTACTAGTTGCAAACACGCCATATTAGTAAACTACAGGCCTTACTATTAACAATCAACCCTTACTAGTTATACACAAGCCTTACTAGTTCCAAACGGGCCTTAGTAGTTTACGACAGGCCTTTCTAGTAACAATCAGCCCTTACTAGTTATACATGAGACTTACTAGTTCCTAACAGGCATTAGATAACCACAGGCCTTACAAATAACAATCATCCCTTACGAGATATACACAAGCCTTACTAGTTCCTAACAGGCCTTAGTTAACCACAGGCCTTACTAGTAACAATCAGCCCTTGCAGTTATACACAAGCCTTACTAGTTCCTAACACCCATATTAGTTAACCACAGGCCTTACTATTAACAGTCAGCCCTTACTAGTTATACAGAAGCCTTATTAGTTCCAAACGTGCCATATTAGTTAGCCACAGGCCTTACTATTAACAATCAGCCATTACTAGTTACACACAAGCCTTACTAGTTGCAAACATGCCATATTAGTTAACCACAGGCCTTACTATTAACAATCAGCCCTTACTAGTCATACACAAGCCTTACTAGTTCCGAACAGGCCTTAGTTAACCACAGGCCTTACTAGTAGCAATCAGCCCTTACTAGTTACACACAAGCCTTACTAGTTCCAAACCGGCTTTAGTAGTTAGGCACAGGCCTTACTAGTAACAATCAGCCCTTACTAGTTATACACAAGACTTACTAGTTCCTAACAGGCATTAGTAGTTAACAACAGGCCTTACTATGAACAATAAACCCTTACTAGTTATACACAAGACTTACTAGTTCCTAACAGGCCTTAGCTAACCACAGGCCTAACAAGTAACAATCAGCCCTTACGAGATATACACAAACCTTACTAGTTCCTAACAGGCCTTAGTTAACCACAGGCCTTAGTAGTAACAATCACCCCTTACTAGTTATACACAAGCCTTACTAGTTCCAAACAGGACTTAGTAGTTAGCCACAGGCCTTACTAGTAGCAATCAGCCCTTACTAGTCATACACAAGACTTACTAGTTCCTAACGCTCCATATTAGTTAACCACAGGCCTCACTATTAACAATCAGCCCTTACTAGCTATTTACAAGCCTTACTAGTTCCAAACATGCGCATATTAGTTAACCACTGGCCTTACTAGTAACAATCAGCCCTTACTAGTTATACACAAGCCTTACTAGTTCCTAACACCCATATTAGTTAACCACAGGCCTTACTATTAACAGTCAGCCCTTACTAGTTATACAGAAGACTTATTAGTTCCAAACGTGCCATATTAGTTAGCCACAGGCCTTACTATTAACAATCAGCCATTACTAGTTACACACAAGCCTTACTAGTTGCAAACATGCCATATTAGTTAACCACAGGCCTTACTATTAACAATCAGCCCTTACTAGTCATACACAAGCCTTACTAGTTCCGAACAGGCCTTAGTTAACCACAGGCCTTACTAGTAGCAATCAGCCCTTACTAGTTACACACAAGCCTTACTAGTTCCAAACCGGCTTTAGTAGTTAGGCACAGGCCTTACTAGTAACAATCAGCCCTTACTAGTTATACACAAGACTTACTAGTTCCTAACAGGCATTAGTAGTTAACAACAGGCCTTACTATGAACAATAAACCCTTACTAGTTATACACAAGACTTACTAGTTCCTAACAGGCCTTAGCTAACCACAGGCCTAACAAGTAACAATCAGCCCTTACGAGATATACACAAACCTTACTAGTTCCTAACAGGCCTTAGTTAACCACAGGCCTTAGTAGTAACAATCACCCCTTACTAGTTATACACAAGCCTTACTAGTTCCAAACAGGACTTAGTAGTTAGCCACAGGCCTTACTAGTAGCAATCAGCCCTTACTAGTCATACACAAGACTTACTAGTTCCTAACGCTCCATATTAGTTAACCACAGGCCTCACTATTAACAATCAGCCCTTACTAGCTATTTACAAGCCTTACTAGTTCCAAACATGCGCATATTAGTTAACCACAGGCCTTACTAGTAACAATCAGCCCTTACTAGTTATACACAAGCCTTACTAGTTCCAAACGTGCCATATTAGTTAAACAGAGGCCTTACTATTAACAATCAGCCATTACTAACTATACACAAGCCTTACTAGTTCCAAACAGGCCTTAGTAGTTAACAACAGCCCTTACTTTTAACAATCAGCCCTTACTAGTTATACACAAGCCTTACTAGTTCCAAACGTGCCATATTAGTTAACCACAGGCCTTACTATTAACAATCAGACATTACTAATTATACACAAGCCTTACTAGTTCGAAAAAGGCCTTAGTAGTTAGCCACAGGCCTTACAAGTAACAATCAGCCCTTACTAGTTATACAGAAGACTTACTGGTTCCTAACAGGCTCTAGTAGTTAACAACAGGCCTTACTATGAACAATCAGACCTTACTAGTTATATACAAGCCTTACTAGTTGCTAACAGGCCTTAGTAGTTAACAACAGGCCTTACTAGTTTCAATCAGCCACTTACTAGATATACAGAAGCCTTACCAGTTCCAAACATGCCATATTAGTTAACCAAAGGCCTAACAGGCCTTAGTAATTAACAACAGGGCTTACACATAACAATCAGCCCTTTACTAGTTATATACCAGCCTTACTAGTTTCAAACAGGCCTTACTTAACCACAGGCCTTACAAGTAAAAATCAGCCCTTTACTAGTTATATACAAGCCTTATTAGTTCCAAGCAGGCCTTAGTTAACCACAGGCCTTGCTACTAACAATCAGCTCCTACTAGTTATACACAAGCCTTACTAGTTCCAAACGGGCCTTAGTAGTTAACCACAGGCCTTACTAGTAACAATCCACCCTTACTAGTTATACATGAGACTTATTAGTTCCTAACAGGTATTAGCTAACCACAGGCCTTACAAGTAACAATCAGCCCTTACGAGATATACACTAGCCTCACTAATTACTAACAAGCCTTAGTTACCCACAAGCCTTACTAGTAACAATCAACCATTACTAGTTACACGCAAGCCTTACTAGTTGCAAACACGCTATATTAGTTAACCACAGGCCTTACTATTAACAATCAGCCCATACTAGTTAAACACAAGCCTTACTAGTTCCAAACGTGCCATATTAGTTAACCACGGGCCTTACTATTAACAATCAGCCCTTACTAGTTATACACAAGATTTACTTCTTTCAAACGTGCCATATTATTTAACCACAGGCCTTAAAATTAACAATCAGCCATTACTAGTTATACACAAGCCTTACTAGGTGCAAACAAGCCATATTAGTTAACCACAGGCCTTACTATTAACAATCAGCCCTTACTAGTTATACACAAGCCTTACTAGTTCCAAACATGCCATATTAGTTAACCACGGGCCTTACTATTAACAATCAACCCTTACTAGTTATAAACAAACCTTACTAGTTCCAAACGGGCCTTAGTAGTTTACCACATGCCTTACTAGTAACAATCCGCCCTTACTAGTTATACATGAGACTTATTAGTTCCTAACAGGCATTAGCTAACCACAGGCCTTACAAGAAACAATCAGCCCTTACAAGATATACACTAGCCTTACTAATTACTAACAGGCCTTAGTTACCCACAGGCCTTACTAGTAACAATCAGCCATTACTAGTTACACACAAGCCTTACTAGTTGCAAACACGCCATATTAGTTAACCACAGGCCTTACTATTAACAATCAGCCCTTACTAGTTATACACAAGCCTTACTAGTTCCAAACGTGCCATATTAGTTAACCACGGGCCTTACTATTAACAATCAGCCCTTACTAGTTATACACAAGCTTACTAGTTGCAAACACGCCATATTAGTAAACTACAGGCCTTACTATTAACAATCAACCCTTACTAGTTATACACAAGCCTTACTAGTTCCAAACGGGCCTTAGTAGTTTACGACAGGCCTTTCTAGTAACAATCAGCCCTTACTAGTTATACATGAGACTTACTAGTTCCTAACAGGCATTAGATAACCACAGGCCTTACAAATAACAATCATCCCTTACGAGATATACACAAGCCTTACTAGTTCCTAACAGGCCTTAGTTAACCACAGGCCTTACTAGTAACAATCAGCCCTTGCAGTTATACACAAGCCTTACTAGTTCCTAACACCCATATTAGTTAACCACAGGCCTTACTATTAACAGTCAGCCCTTACTAGTTATACAGAAGCCTTATTAGTTCCAAACGTGCCATATTAGTTAGCCACAGGCCTTACTATTAACAATCAGCCATTACTAGTTACACACAAGCCTTACTAGTTGCAAACATGCCATATTAGTTAACCACAGGCCTTACTATTAACAATCAGCCCTTACTAGTCATACACAAGCCTTACTAGTTCCGAACAGGCCTTAGTTAACCACAGGCCTTACTAGTAGCAATCAGCCCTTACTAGTTACACACAAGCCTTACTAGTTCCAAACCGGCTTTAGTAGTTAGGCACAGGCCTTACTAGTAACAATCAGCCCTTACTAGTTATACACAAGACTTACTAGTTCCTAACAGGCATTAGTAGTTAACAACAGGCCTTACTATGAACAATAAACCCTTACTAGTTATACACAAGACTTACTAGTTCCTAACAGGCCTTAGCTAACCACAGGCCTAACAAGTAACAATCAGCCCTTACGAGATATACACAAACCTTACTAGTTCCTAACAGGCCTTAGTTAACCACAGGCCTTAGTAGTAACAATCACCCCTTACTAGTTATACACAAGCCTTACTAGTTCCAAACAGGACTTAGTAGTTAGCCACAGGCCTTACTAGTAGCAATCAGCCCTTACTAGTCATACACAAGACTTACTAGTTCCTAACGCTCCATATTAGTTAACCACAGGCCTCACTATTAACAATCAGCCCTTACTAGCTATTTACAAGCCTTACTAGTTCCAAACATGCGCATATTAGTTAACCACAGGCCTTACTAGTAACAATCAGCCCTTACTAGTTATACACAAGCCTTACTAGTTCCAAACGTGCCATATTAGTTAAACAGAGGCCTTACTATTAACAATCAGCCATTACTAACTATACACAAGCCTTACTAGTTCCAAACAGGCCTTAGTAGTTAACAACAGCCCTTACTTTTAACAATCAGCCCTTACTAGTTATACACAAGCCTTACTAGTTCCAAACGTGCCATATTAGTTAACCACAGGCCTTACTATTAACAATCAGACATTACTAATTATACACAAGCCTTACTAGTTCGAAAAAGGCCTTAGTAGTTAGCCACAGGCCTTACAAGTAACAATCAGCCCTTACTAGTTATACAGAAGACTTACTGGTTCCTAACAGGCTCTAGTAGTTAACAACAGGCCTTACTATGAACAATCAGACCTTACTAGTTATATACAAGCCTTACTAGTTGCTAACAGGCCTTAGTAGTTAACAACAGGCCTTACTAGTTTCAATCAGCCACTTACTAGATATACAGAAGCCTTACCAGTTCCAAACATGCCATATTAGTTAACCAAAGGCCTAACAGGCCTTAGTAATTAACAACAGGGCTTACACATAACAATCAGCCCTTTACTAGTTATATACCAGCCTTACTAGTTTCAAACAGGCCTTACTTAACCACAGGCCTTACAAGTAAAAATCAGCCCTTTACTAGTTATATACAAGCTTTATTAGTTCCAAGCAGGCCTTAGTTAACCACAGGCCTTGCTACTAACAATCAGCTCCTACTAGTTATACACAAGCCTTACTAGTTCCAAACGGGCCTTAGTAGTTAACCACAGGCCTTACTAGTAACAATCCACCCTTACTAGTTATACATGAGACTTATTAGTTCCTAACAGGTATTAGCTAACCACAGGCCTTACAAGTAACAATCAGCCCTTACGAGATATACACTAGCCTCACTAATTACTAACAAGCCTTAGTTACCCACAAGCCTTACTAGTAACAATCAACCATTACTAGTTACACGCAAGCCTTACTAGTTGCAAACACGCTATATTAGTTAACCACAGGCCTTACTATTAACAATCAGCCCATACTAGTTAAACACAAGCCTTACTAGTTCCAAACGTGCCATATTAGTTAACCATGGGCCTTACTATTAACAATCAGCCCTTACTAGTTATACACAAGATTTACTTCTTTCAAACGTGCCATATTATTTAACCACAGGCCTTAAAATTAACAATCAGCCATTACTAGTTATACACAAGCCTTACTAGGTGCAAACAAGCCATATTAGTTAACCACAGGCCTTACTATTAACAATCAGCCCTTACTAGTTATACACAAGCCTTACTAGTTCCAAACATGCCATATTAGTTAACCACGGGCCTTACTATTAACAATCAACCCTTACTAGTTATAAACAAACCTTACTAGTTCCAAACGGGCCTTAGTAGTTTACCACATGCCTTACTAGTAACAATTAGCCCTTACTAGTTATACACGAGACTTACTAGTTCCTGACAGGCATTAGATAACCACAGGCCTTACAAATAACAATCAGCCCTTACGAGATATACACAAGCCTTACTAGTTCCTAACAGGCCTTCATTAACCACAGGCCTTACTAGTAACAATCAGCCCTTACAGTTATACACACGCCTTACTAGTTCCTGACACCCATATTAGTTAACCACAGGCCTTACTATTACAGTCAGCCCTTACTAGTTATACACAAGCCTTACTAGTTCCATACGTGCCATATTAGTTAGCCACAGGCCTTACTAATAACAATCAGCCATTACTAGTTACTCACAAGCCTTACTAGGTGCAAACAAGCCATATTAGTTAACCACAGGCCTTACTATTAACAATCAGCCCTTACTAGTTATACACAAGCCTTACTAGTTCCAAACGTGCCATATTAGTTAACCACGGGCCTTACTATTAACAATCAACCCTTACTAGTTATACACAAGCCTTACTAGTTCCAAACGGGCCTTAGTAGTTTACCACATGCCTTACTAGTAACAATTAGCCCTTACTAGTTATACACGAGACTTACTAGTTCCTGACAGGCATTAGATAACCACAGGCCTTACAAATAACAATCAGCCCTTACGAGATATACACAAGCCTTACTAGTTCCTAACAGGCCTTCGTTAACCACAGGCCTTACTAGTAACAATCAGCCCTTACAGTTATACACACGCCTTACTAATTCCTGACACCCATATTAGTTAACCACAGGCCTTACTATTAACAGTCAGCCCTTACTAGTTACACACAAGCCTTACTAGCTGCAAACACGCTGTATTAGTTAACCACAGGCATTACTATTAACAATCAGCCCTTACTAGTTATACACAAGCTTTACTAGTTCCGAACAGGCCTTAGTTAACCACAGGCCTTACTAGTAACAATCAGCCCTTACTAGTTGCACACAAGCCTTACTAGTTCCAAACAAGCCTTAGTAGTTAGCCACAGGCCTTACTAGTAACAATCAGCCCCTACTAGTTACACACAAGCCTTACAAGTTCCAAACAAGCCTTAGTAGTTAGCCACAGGCCTTACTAGTAACAATCAGCCCTTACTAGTTATACACAAGACTTACTAGCTCCTAACAGGCATTAGTAGTTAACAACAGGCCTTACTATGAACAATCAGCCCTTACTAGGTATACACAAGACTTACTAGTTCCTAACAGGCCTTAGCTAACCACAGGCCTTACAAGTAACAATCAGCCCTTAATAGATATACACAAACCTTACTAGTTCCTAACAGGCGTTAGTTAACCACAGGCCTTACAAGTAACAATCAGCCCTTACTAGTTATACACAAGCCTTACTAGTTCCAAACAGGCCTTAGTAGTTAGCCACAGGCCTTACTAGTAGCAAACAGCCCTTACTAGTCATACACAAGACTTACTAGTTCCTAACGCTCCATATTAGTTAACCACAGGCCTCACTATTAACAATAAGCCCTTATTAGATATTTACAAGCCTTACTAGTTGCAAACACGCGCATATTAGTTAACCACAGGCCTTACTAGTAACAATCAGTCCTTACTAGTTATACACACGCCTTACTAGTTCCAAACGTGCCATATTAGTTAACCAGAGGCCTTACTATTAACAATCAGCCATTACTAACTATACACAAGCCTTAGTAGTTCCAAACAGGCCTTAGTAGTTAACAACAGGCCTTACTTATAACAATCAGCCCTTACGAGTTATACACAAGCTTACTAGTTCCAAACGTGCCATATTAGTTAACCACAGGCCTTACTATTAACAATCAGACATTACTAATTATACACAAGCCTTACTAGTTCGAAAAAGTCCTTAGCAGTTAGCCACAGGCCTTAAAAGTAAGAATCAGCCCTTACTAGTTATACAGAAGATTTACTAGTTCCTAACAGGCTCTAGTAGTTAACAACAGACCTTACTATGAACAATCAGCCCTTACTAGTTATACACAAGCCTTACTAGTTCCTAACAGGCCTTAGTAGTTAACAACAGGCCTTATTAGTTTCAATCAGCCCTTACTAGTTATACAGAAGCCTTACCAGTTCCAAACATGCCATATTAGTTAACCACAGGCCTAACAGGCCTTAGTAATTAACAACAGGTCTTACACGTAACAATCAGACCTTTACTAGTTATATACCAGCCTTATTAGTTTCAAGCAGGCCTTACTTAACCACAGGCCTTACTAGTAAAAATCAGCCCTTTACTAGTTATATACAAGCCTTACTAGTTCCAAGCAGGGCTTAGTTAACCACAGGCCTTACTAGTAACAATCACCCCTTACTAGTTATACACAAGCCTTACTAGTTCCAAACAGGCCTTAGTAGTTAGCCACAGGCCTTACTAGTAAAAATCAGCCCTTTACTAGTTATATACAAGCCTTACTAGTTCCAAGCAGGGCTTAGTTAACCACAGGCCTTACTAGTAGCAATCAGCCCTTACTAGTCATACACAAGACTTACTAGTTCCCAACGCTCCATATTAGTTAACCACAGGCCTCACTATTAACAATCAGCCCTTACTAGATATTTACAAGCCTTACTAGTTGCAAACACCTGCATATTAGTTAACCAAAGGCCTTACTAGTAACAATCAGCCCTTGCTACTTATACACAAGCCTTAGTAGTTCCATACGTGCCATATTAGTTAACCAGAGGCCTTACTAGTTTCAATCAGCCACTTACTAGTTATACAGAAGCCTTACCAGTTCCAAACATGCCATATTAGCTAACCAAAGGCCTAACAGGCCTTAGTAATTAACAACAGGGCTTACACATAACAATCAGCCCTTTACTAGTTATATACCAGCCTTACTAGTTTCAAACAGGCCTTACTTAACCAAAGGCCTTACTAGTAAAAGTCAGCCCTTTACTAGTTATATACAAGCCTTACTAGTTCCAAACAGGCCTTAGTTAACCACAGGCCTTACTAGTAACAATCAGCTCTTACTAGTTATACACAAGCCTTACTAGTCCCAAACGGGCCTTAGTAGTTAACCACAGACCTTACTAGTAACAATCCGCCCTTACTAGTTATACATGAGACTTACTAGTTCCTAGCAGGCATTAGCTAACCACAGGCCTTACAAGTAACAAGCAGCCCTTACCAGATATACACTAGCCTTACTAATTACTAACAGGCCTTAGTTACCCACAGGCCTTACTAGTAACAATCAGCCCTTACTAGTTATACACAAGCCTTACTAGTTCCTATCACACCATATTAGTTAACCACAGGCCTTACTATTAACAATCAGCCCTTACTAGTTATACACAACATTTACTAGTTTCAAACGTGCCATATTAGTTAACCACAGGCCTCACTATTAACAATCAGCCCTTACTCGTTATACACAAGCCTTAATAGTTTCAAACGTGCCATATTAGTTAACCACGGGCCTTACTATTAACAATCAGCCCTTACTAGTTATACACAAGCCTTACTAGTTGCAAACACACCATATTAGTTAACAACAGGCCTTACTGTTAACAATCAGCCCTTACTAGTTATACACAAGCCTTACTAGTTCCAAACGGGCCTTAGTAGTTTACCACAGGCCTTACTAGTAACAATCAGCCCTTATTAATTGTACACAAGACTTACTAGTTCCTAACAGGCATTAGATAACCACAGGCCTTACAAATAACAATCAGCCCTTACGAGATATACACAAGACTTACTAATTCCTAACAGGCCTTCGTTAACCACAGGCCTTACTAGTAACAATCAGCCCTTACAGTTATACACAAGCCTTACTAGTTTCTAACACCCATATTAGTTAACCCCAGGCCTTACTATTAACAGCCAGCCCTTACTAGTTATACAGGAGCCTTACTAGTTCCAAACGTCCCATATTATTTAGCCACAGGCCTTACTATTAACAATCAGCCATTACTAGTTACACACAAGCCTTACTAGTTGCAAACATGCCATATTAGTTAACCACAGGCCTTAATATTAACAATCAGCCCGTACTAGATATTTACAAGCCTTACTAGTTGCAAACACGTGCATATTAGTTAACCACAGGCCTTACTAGTAACAATCATCCCTTACTAGTTATACACAAGCCTTAGTAGTTCCAAACATGCCATATTAGTTGACCACAGGCCTTACTATTAACAATCAGCCCTTACTAGTCATAAAGAAGCCTTACTAGTTCCTAATAGGCCTTAGTAGTTAACAACATGCCTTACTATGAACAATCAGCCCTTACTAGTTATATACAAGCCTTACCAGTTTCAACCAGGCCTTACTAGTCCCAAACAGGCGTCACATGTTACAATCTGCCCTTACTACATAGACAGAGCTTAAACTGCACCCATATCCCATTGGCGCCCCTTTTCCAAGCATTCATGAACATCACGTGACCAAGCCTGGGCACGGGTTGGCCGTCCTCTCCAATATTTCTCAGAATTATTGAACCCTATCATTTACTCCTGATGGCATCTAAACAGATGAAGGGTTACAGAGCGCGCAGGGCCCAGCCCTTATGATAGATGCAGCCACAAACCTTCTGTTCTGAGTACAACACATGCTGCTAGGAGGGAGCATTTGCACCACTCCTAGGACCATCCCCCACTCTCCACTCGAAGGGTCTCCCACCCTTGACTCTCTGCTCCATCAGCACTCCCCCTGACACAATACACCATTTAGGAGTCAGAAGTGATGTAGATCCCTCTTGTAATCGCAAGTACTCTCCGCCGCGAAAGGTGCCTTCGACTACGGTGGCCGCATCTGTCCATGTCCCCATTGACGCAGTTTCAAAGCCTGGGCTTATAACCTGAAACCAGATGTGACTGGTGTGTTAGCCAAGTTACTTTACTGGATACAAACCCGGAGCCACAAGCACAGAGTGATCACATGACAGCCCAGGGCTGGGAGTACAAGTCCAAGGTGACTTGGAGCCGGTGGCCGCCAAGCCTTTGAATGACTCGTGGTCTGGTGGCCACCATCACCTTGAATGGTACAGAGCCAGGTGACTACATCCCTTTAAAGATAAGGAGTCCAGTGATCATTATCCCTTTGATTGACGTGGAATCCGGTGGCCACCATCCCTTTGATTGACGCGGAATCTGGTGGCCAACGTATCTTTAAATGACTTGGGTGTGGTGGTCACCCTCCCCATAAATGAGACAGAGTCTAGTGGCCACCCCCCCTTTGAACAACCGGGAGTACAGCAGCCACAGTCACAATGAATGACAGGTAGCCCACTGGCCACCATCCCTATGAAAGACATGTAGTCCTGCAGTCACAGTCACAATGATTGACAGGTAGCCCACTGGCCACCATCCCAATGAAGGACATGTAGTCCTGCGGCCACAGCCACAATGAATGACAGGTAGCCCACTGGCCACCATCCCTATGAAAGATATGTAGTCCTGCAGCCACAGTCACAATGAATGACAGGTAGCCCACTGGCCACCATCCCAATGAAGGACATGTAGTCCTGCAGCCACAGCCACAATGAATGACAGGTAGCCCACTGGCCACCATCCCTATGAAAAACATGTAGTCCTACAGCCACAATGAATGACAGGTAGCCCACTGGCCACCATCCCTATGAAAGACATGTAGTCCAGCAGCCACAGTCACAATGAATGACAGGTAGCCCACTGGCCACCATTCCTATGAAAGACATGTAGTACTGCAGCCACAGCCACAATGAATGACAGGTAGCCCACTGGCCACCACCCCTATGAAAGACATGTAGTACTGCAGCCACAGCCACAATGAATGACAGGTAGCCCACTGGCCACCATCCCTATGAAGGACATGTAGTCCTGCAGCCCGTGTTACTGTGAATGACAGGTAGCCCACTGGCCACCATCCCTATGAAGAACATGTAGTACTGCAGCCACAGCCACAATGAATGACAGGTAGCCCACTGGCCACCATCCCTATGAAAGACATGTAGTACTGCAGCCACAGCCACAATGAATGACAGGTAGCCCACTGGCCACCATCCCTATGAAGGACATGTAGTCCTGCAGCCCGTGTTACTGTGAATGACAGGTAGCCCACTGGCCACCATCCACAGCCACAATGAATGACAAGTAGCCCACTGGCCACCATCCCTATGAAGGACATGTAGTCCTGCAGCCACAGCCACAATGAATGACATGTAGTCCTGCAGCCACAGCCACAATGAATGACAGGTAGCCCACTGGCCACCATCCCTATGAAGGACATGTGGTACTGCAGCCACAGTCACAATGAATGACAGGTAGCCCACTGGCCACCATCCCAATGAAGGACATGTAGTCCTGCGGCCACAGACACAATGAATGACAGGTAGCCCACTGGCCACCATCCCTATGAAAGACATGTAGTCCTGCAGCCACAGTCACAATGAATGACAGGTAGCCCACTAGCCACCATCCCAATGAAGGACATGTAGTCCTGCGGCCACAGCCACAATGAATGACAGGTAGCCCACTGGCCACCATCCCTATGAAAGACATGTAGTCCTACAGCCACAATGAATGACAGGTAGCCCACTGGCCACCATCCCTATGAAAGACATGTAGTCCAGCAGCCACAGTCACAATGAATGACAGGTAGCCCACTGGCCACCATCCCTATGAAAGACATGCAGTACTGCAGCCACAGCCACAATGAATGCCAGGTAGCCCACTGGCCACCATCCCTATGAAAGACATGTAGTACTGCAGCCACAATGAATGACAGGTAGCCCACTGGCCACCATCCCTATGAAGGACATGTAGTCCTGCAGCCCGTGTTACTGTGAATGACAGGTAGCCCACTGGCCACCATCTCTATGAAGGACATGTAGTACTGCAGCCACAGCCACAATGAATGACAGGTAGCCCACTGGCCACCATCCCTATGAAAGACATGTAGTACTGCAGCCACAGCCACAATGAATGACAGGTAGCCCACTGGCCACCATCCCTATGAAGGACATGTAGTCCTGCAGCCTGTGTTACTGTGAATGACAGGTAGCCCACTGGCCACCATCCCTATGAAGGACATGTAGTCTAGCAGCCACAGCTACAATGAATGACAGGTAGCCCACTGGCCACCATCCCTATGAAAGACATGTAGTACTGCAGCCACAGCCACAATGAATGACAGGTAGCCCACTGGCCACCATCCCTATGAAGGACATGTAGTACTGCAGCCACAGCCACAATGAATGACAGGTAGCCCACTGGCCACCATCCCTATGAAGGACATGTAGTACTGCAGCCACAGCCACAATGAATGACAGGTAGCCCACTGGCCACCATCCCTATGAAGGACATGTAGTCTAGCAGCCACAGCTACAATGAATGACAGGTAGCCCACTGGCCACCATCCCTATGAAGGACATGTAGTCCTGCAGCCACAGCCACAATGAATGACAGGTAGCCCACTGGCCACCATCCCTATGAAGGACATGTAGTCCTGCAGCCACAGCCACAATGAATGACAGGTAGCCCCCTGGCCACCATCCCTAAGAAGGACATGTGGTACTGCAGCCACAGTCACAATGAATGACAGGTAGCCCACTGGCCACCATCCCTATGAAGGACATTTAGTACTGCAGCCACAGCCACAATGAATGACAGGTAGCCCACTGGCCACCATCCCTATGAAGGACATGTAGTCTAGCAGCCACAGCCACAATGAATGACAGGTAGCCCACTGGCCACCATCCCTATGAAGGACATGTAGTACTGCAGCCACAGCCACAATGAATGACAAGTAGCCCACTGGCCACCATCCCTATGAAGGACATGTAGTCCTGCAGCCCGTGTTACTGTCAATGATAGGTAGCCCACTGGCCACCATCCCTATGAAGGACATGTAGTCTAGCAGCCACAGCCACAATGAATGACAGGTAGCCCACTGGCCACCATCCCTATGAAGGACATGTAGTCCTGCAGCCCGTGTTACAGTGAATGATAGGTAGCCCACTGGCCACCATCCCTATGAAGGACATGTAGTCTAGCAGCCACAGCCACAATGAATGACAGGTAGCCCACTGGCCACCATCCCTATGAAGGACATGTAGTACTGCAGCCACAGCCACAATGAATGACAAGTAGCCCACTGGTCACCATCCCTATGAAGGACATGTAGTCCTGCAGCCTGTGTTACTGTGAATGATAGGTAGCCCACTGGCCACCATCCCTATGAAGGACATGTAGTCCTGCAGCCACAGCCACAATGAATGACAGGTAGCCCACTGGCCACCATCCCTATGAAGGACATGTAGTCCTGCAGCCACAGCCACAATGAATGACAGGTAGCCCACTGGCCACCATCCCTAAGAAGGACATGTAGTACTGCAGCCACAGTCACAATGAATGACAGGTAGCCCACTGGCCACCATCCCTATGAAGGACATTTAGTACTGCAGCCACAGCCACAATGAATGACAGGTAGTCCACTGGCCACCATCCCTATGAAGGACATGTAGTCCTGCAGCCCGTGTTACCCGCAATGATAGGTAGCCCACTGGCCACCATCCCTATGAAAGACATGTAGTCCTGCAGCCCGTGTTACTGTGAATGATAGGTAGCCCACTGGCCACCATCCCTATGAAGGACATGCAGTACTGCAGCCACAGTCACAATGAATGACAGGTAGCCCACTGGCCACCATCCCTATGAAGGACATGTAGTCTAGCAGCCACAGCCACAATGAATGACAGGTAGCCCACTGGCCACCATCCCTATGAAGGACATGTAGTACTGCAGCCACAGCCACAATGAATGACAAGTAGCCCACTGGCCACCATCCCTATGAAGGACATGTAGTCCTGCAGCCCGTGTTACTGTCAATGATAGGTAGCCCACTGGCCACCATCCCTATGAAGGACATGTAGTCCTGCAGCCCATGTTACTGTGAATGACAGGTAGCCCACTGGCCACCATCCCTATGAAAGACATGTAGTCCTGCAGCCCGTGTTACTGTGAATGACAGGTAGCCCACTGGCCACCATCCCTATGAAGGACATGTAGTACTGCAGCCACAGCCACAATGAATGACAAGTAGCCCACTGGCCACCATCCCTATGAAGGACATGTAGTCCTGCAGCCCGTGTTACTGTGAATGATAGGTAGCCCACTGGCCACCATCCCTATGAAGGACATGTAGTCTAGCAGCCACAGCCACAATGAATGACAGGTAGCCCACTGGCCACCATCCCTATGAAGGACATGCAGTACTGCAGCCACAGTCACAATGAATGACAAGTAGCCCACTGGCCACCATCCCTATGAAGGACATGTAGTCTAGCAGCCACAGCCACAATGAATGACAAGTAGCCCACTGGTCACCATCCCTATGAAGGACATGTAGTCCTGCAGCCCGTGTTACTGTGAATGATAGGTAGCCCACTGGCCACCATCCCTATGAAGGACATGTAGTCCTGTAGCCCTTGTTACTGTGAATGATAGGTAGCCCACTGGCCACCATCCCTATGAAGGACATGTAGTCTAGCAGCCACAGCCACAATGAATGACAGGTAGCCCACTGGCCACCATCCCTATGAAGGACATGCAGTACTGCAGCCACAGTCATAATGAATGACAAGTAGCCCACTGGCCACCATCCCTATGAAGGACATGTAGTCTAGCAGCCACAGTCACAATGAATGACAAGTAGCCCACTGGCCACCATCCCTATGAAAGACATGTAGTCCTGCAGCCCGTGTTACTGTGAATGACAGGTAGCCCACTGGCCACCATCCCTATGAAAGACATGTAGTCCTGCAGCCCGTGTTACTGTGAATGACAGGTAGCCCACTGGCCACCATCCCTATGAAGGACATGCAGTACTGCAGCCACAGTCACAATGAATGACAGGTAGCCCACTGGCCACCATCCCTATGAAGGACATGTAGTCCTGCAGCCCGTGTTACTGTGAATGATAGGTAGCCCACTGGCCACCATCCCTATGAAGGACATGCAGTACTGCAGCCACAGTCACAATGAATGACAGGTAGCCCACTGGCCACCATCCCTTTGAAGGACATGTAGTCTAGCAGCCACAGCCACAATGAATGACAGGTAGCCCACTGGTCACCATCCCTATGAAAGACATGTAGTCCTGCAGCCCGTGTTACTGTGAATGACAGGTAGCCCACTGGCCACCATCCCTATGAAGGACATGCAGTACTGCAGCCACAGTCACAATGAATGACAGGTAGCCCACTGGCCACCATCCCTATGAAGGACATGTAGTCTAGCAGCCACAGTCACAATGAATGACAGGTAGCCCACTGGCCACCATCCCTATGAAGGACATTTAGTACTGCAGCCACAGCCACAATGAATGGCAGGTAGTCCACTGGCCACCATCCCTATGAAGGACATGTAGTCCTGCAGCCCGTGTTACTGTCAATGATAGGTAGCCCACTGGCCACCATCCCTATGAAAGACGTAGTCCTGCAGCCCGTGTTACTGTGAATGATAGGTAGCCCACTGGCCACCATCCCTATGAAGGACATGCAGTACTGCAGCCACAGTCACAATGAATGACAGGTAGCCCACTGGCCACAATCCCTATGAAGGACATGTAGTCTAGCAGCCACAGCCACAATGAATGACAGGTAGCCCACTGGCCACCATCCCTATGAAGGACATGTAGTACTGCAGCCACAGCCACAATGAATGACAAGTAGCCCACTGGCCACCATCCCTATGAAGGACATGTAGTCCTGCAGCCCGTGTTACTGTCAATGATAGGTAGCCCACTGGCCACCATCCCTATGAAGGACATGTAGTCCTGCAGCCCGTGTTACTGTGAATGACAGGTAGCCCACTGGCCACCATCCCTATGAAAGACATGTAGTCCTGCAGCCCGTGTTACTGTGAATGACAGGTAGCCCACTGGCCACCATCCCTATGAAGGACATGTAGTACTGCAGCCACAGCCACAATGAATGACAAGTAGCCCACTGGCCACCATCCCTATGAAGGACATGAAGTCCTGCAGCCCGTGTTACTGTGAATGATAGGTAGCCCACTGGCCACCATCCCTATGAAGGACATGTAGTCTAGCAGCCACAGCCACAATGAATGACAGGTAGCCCACTGGCCACCATCCCTATGAAGGACATGCAGTACTGCAGCCACAGTCACAATGAATGACAAGTAGCCCACTGGCCACCATCCCTATGAAGGACATGTAGTCTAGCAGCCACAGCCACAATGAATGACAAGTAGCCCACTGGTCACCATCCCTATGAAGGACATGTAGTCCTGCAGCCCGTGTTACTGTGAATGATAGGTAGCCCACTGGCCACCATCCCTATGAAGGACATGTAGTCCTGTAGCCCTTGTTACTGTGAATGATAGGTAGCCCACTGGCCACCATCCCTATGAAGGACATGTAGTCTAGCAGCCACAGCCACAATGAATGACAGGTAGCCCACTGGCCACCATCCCTATGAAGGACATGCAGTACTGCAGCCACAGTCACAATGAATGACAAGTAGCCCACTGGCCACCATCCCTATGAAGGACATGTAGTCTAGCAGCCACAGTCACAATGAATGACAAGTAGCCCACTGGCCACCATCCCTATGAAAGACATGTAGTCCTGCAGCCCGTGTTACTGTGAATGACAGGTAGCCCACTGGCCACCATCCCTATGAAAGACATGTAGTCCTGCAGCCCGTGTTACTGTGAATGACAGGTAGCCCACTGGCCACCATCCCTATGAAGGACATGCAGTACTGCAGCCACAGTCACAATGAATGACAGGTAGCCCACTGGCCACCATCCCTATGAAGGACATGTAGTCCTGCAGCCCGTGTTACTGTGAATGATAGGTAGCCCACTGGCCACCATCCCTATGAAGGACATGCAGTACTGCAGCCACAGTCACAATGAATGACAGGTAGCCCACTGGCCACCATCCCTTTGAAGGACATGTAGTCTAGCAGCCACAGCCACAATGAATGACAGGTAGCCCACTGGCCACCATCCCTATGAAAGACATGTAGTCCTGCAGCCCGTGTTACTGTGAATGACAGGTAGCCCACTGGCCACCATCCCTATGAAGGACATGCAGTACTGCAGCCACAGTCACAATGAATGACAGGTAGCCCACTGGCCACCATCCCTATGAAGGACATGTAGTCTAGCAGCCACAGCCACAATGAATGACAGGTAGCCCACTGGCCACCATCCCTATGAAGGACATGTAGTACTGCAGCCACAGCCACAATGAATGACAAGTAGCCCACTGGCCACCATCCCTATGAAGGACATGTAGTCCTGCAGCCCGTGTTACTGTCAATGATAGGTAGCCCACTGGCCACCATCCCTATGAAGGACATGTAGTCTAGCAGCCACAGCCACAATGAATGACAGGTAGACCACTGGCCACCATCCCTATGAAGGACATGCAGTACTGCAGCCACAGTCACAATGAATGACAAGTAGCCCACTGGCCACCATCCCTATGAAGGACATGTAGTCTAGCAGCCACAGCCACAATGAATGACAAGTAGCCCACTGGTCACCATCCCTATGAAGGACATGTAGTCCTGCAGCCCGTGTTACTGTGAATGATAGGTAGCCCACTGGCCACCATCCCTATGAAGGACATGTAGTCCTGTAGCCCGTGTTACTGTGAATGATAGGTAGCCCACTGGCCACCATCCCTATGAAGGACATGTAGTCTAGCAGCCACAGCCACAATGAATGACAGGTAGCCCACTGGCCACCATCCCTATGAAGGACATGCAGTACTGCAGCCACAGTCACAATGAATGACAAGTAGCCCACTGGCCACCATCCCTATGAAGGACATGTAGTCTAGCAGCCACAGTCACAATGAATGACAAGTAGCCCACTGGCCACCATCCCTATGAAAGACATGTAGTCCTGCAGCCCGTGTTACTGTGAATGACAGGTAGCCCACTGGCCACCATCCCTATGAAAGACATGTAGTCCTGCAGCCCGTGTTACTGTGAATGACAGGTAGCCCACTGGCCACCATCCCTATGAAAGACATGTAGTCCTGCAGCCTGTGTTACTGTGAATGACAGGTAGCCCACTGGCCACCATCCCTATGAAGGACATGCAGTACTGCAGCCACAGTCACAATGAATGACAGGTAGCCCACTGGCCACCATCCCTATGAAGGACATGTAGTCCTGCAGCCCGTGTTACTGTGAATGACAGGTAGCCCACTGGCCACCATCCCTATGAAAGACATGTAGTCCTGCAGCCCGTGTTACTGTGAATGACAGGTAGCCCACTGGCCACCATCCCTATGAAGGACATTTAGTACTGCAGCCACAGCCACAATGAATGACAGGTAGTCCACTGGCCACCATCCCTATGAAGGACATGTAGTCCTGCAGCCCGTGTTACTGTGAATGATAGGTAGCCCACTGGCCACCATCCCTATGAAGGACATGCAGTACTGCAGCCACAGTCACAATGAATGACAGGTAGCCCACTGGCCACCATCCCTATGAAGGACATGCAGTACTGCAGCCACAGCCACAATGAATGACAGGTAGCCCACTGGCCACCATCCCTATGAAGGACATGTAGTACTGCAGCCACAGCCACAATGAATGACAGGTAGCCCACTGGCCACCATCCCTTTGAAGGACATGTAGTCTAGCAGCCACAGCCACAATGAATGACAGGTAGCCCACTGGCCACCATCCCTATGAAGGACATGTAGTCTAGCAGCCACAGCCACAATGAATGACAGGTAGCCCACTGGCCACCATCCCTATGAAGGACATGTAGTCCTGCAGCCCGTGTTACTGTGAATGATAGGTAGCCCACTGGCCACCATCCCTATGAAGGACATGTAGTACTGCAGCCACAGCCACAATGAATGACAGGTAGCCCACTGGCCACCATCCCTATGAAGGACATGTAGTACTGCAGCCACAGCCACAATGAATGACAAGTAGCCCACTGGCCACCATCCCTATGAAGGACATGTAGTCCTGCAGCCCATGTTACTGTGAATGACAGGTAGCCCACTGGCCACCATCCCTATGAAAGACATGTAGTCCTGCAGCCCGTGTTAATGTGAATGACAAGGAGTCTGGGGAACATGTTCCCTTTGAGTGAGATGGAGTCTGGTAGCCACTGTCCCTCTCAATGACGGAGAGTACAGTAAAGACCGCCCCTTTTTGGCCACCGTCCCATTGAATGAAACAGAGTTCAGTGGCCACTATCACTGTGATTGACCAAGAGTCCAGTGACCTCCATAACCTTCTTTGACACACAATCAGTGGCCACCGTCCCCTGAAACGCTCCACCCGCTGCTGCTGGTTGCTCACTGTACCGAATGTAGAGCAGTTGTCCTGTGTGGCATTACCACCACAAGCAGAGACGCTCCTTGCTACTGTAAAGTGTCTACTATGGCCATCCTGACAAGAGAGTCAACACAGTGAGGTGAGTCCATCCTGCAGATGCTCACCTTTGCAGCCCACTGGAGGCCACCACAGAACAGCAGCGAGCTGCGTCTTCAAACTGTCCAACCGCAGTCCCACCCGGTGACCCGAGACGTGCACCATGAGAAGCTACAAGTCAACCAGATGTTCCAACATGGTGTGGTGGGTCCATCCTGCAGATGCTCACCTTTGCAGCCCACTGGAGGCCACCACAGAACATCTGCGTCTCCAAACTGTCCAACCGCAGTCCCACCAGGTGACCCTAGACGTGCACCATGAGAAGCTACAAGCCAACCAGATGTTCCAACATGGTGTGGTGGGTCCATCCTGCAGATGCTCACCTTTGCAGCCCACTGGAGGCCACCACAGAACATCTGCGTCTCCAAACTGTCCAACCGCAGTCCCACCCGGTGACCCTAGACGTGCACCATGAGAAGCTACAAGCCAACCAGATGTTCCTACACAGTGAGCTGAGTCCATCCTGCAGATGCTCACCTTTGCAGCCCACTGGAGGCCACCACAGAACATCTGCGTCTCCAAACTGTCCAACCGCAGTCGCACCCGGTGACCCGAGACGTGCACCATGAGAAGCTACAAGTCAACCAGATGCCCCTACAAGCCCACAAGATGCAAACACAAGGCATGTGACCAAACTGTACTACCAGGTGACCCTTCATGTCAACAACATATCTAACTAGCTGACCCGTCTACCATACTAGGTGACCCTTCAAAGACACAAGTCACCCTCCACGCCGACCCTACGAGCCCACCCAGTGATTCTAGAAGCCCACACACTGATTCATACTAGGAGCCCATATGCATCCTGTGGGGAAACAATCTACCCCGACCCCAAGCTCCGGGGCCCCTCCCCAAGCTCCGGGGCCCCGACCCCAAGCTCCGGGGCCCCTCCCCTCACTTCTCCTTCCTGCCTCAAGTGAATGAAGTCAGCGAAAGACTGAACTCCTCCTGACCCACCAGAGCCTAAATATCCCTCCAATCAACCCCGCCCTTCTCTACTTCTCACCTCCCCTATCTGCCCCCCCACCCCCACGGCTATGGCCTGTGCCACACTCATGAAGAAGCCCGGAGAGAGTCTGTATCTGCACCCCCCATCTGCACCCCCTAAACCAGCGAGCACTGACTGATCACCTCAGAGAAGAGACAGGGTGGGGGCAAACCCAACAGGTTGAGTCCAGGACCCCTCATAGACCGGGGGCAGAGGGGCAAACCCTACAACCCTCAAAAGGTCCTGCTTACGACCTGGTTTCGATCTGCACATCTGCATATTACCCCTCCCTTCTACCCACCACATATAGCGCTCCGAAAAGACAGTGTACCACAGAAGCACTATACAAACAATACAGCCCTGAATGACATGAAGGGATGTGCCAGCAAGCACCCAGCCCAGGACGGGAGAGGGGCGACTCACCTCTGGATCCTGCATGCTGTCTCAAGGGAGTGATCCTGGGCACGTTCCTGTCCAGGATCTTATTCAAAGATCCAAATTAAAGAGGCGGGGTGGGGGGGGGGGGGGCTCAGTCTGTGCAAGAACCGGAGCAGAGGAGACCCCAAAACACAATCAACATCGTATCCAGGCACCAAGATCACGGGTCCGTGCGCTGCTGCACATGCGCTGAGCGTGAGACACTTCCCCGAGGAGGAATGAGAGTGTGAGATCCCTACACAGAGACACTGCTCCCGTGGCTGTGTCAGAGACTGCCAGAGAGTGACTTCACAAGAGAGTCACGGCTCACCAGGAGGGTCAGAGACTGCCAGAGAGTGAGTTCACAACAGAGTCACGGCTCACCAGGAGGGTCAGAGACTGCCAGAGAGTGAGTTCACAACAGAGACACGGCTCACCAGGAGGGTCAGAGACTGACAGAGAGTGAGTTCACAACAGAGACTACTCACCAGGAGTGTCAGAGAGTGACTTCACAACAGAGTCACGGCTCACCAGGAGGGTCAGAGACTGCCAGAGAGTGAGTTCACAACAGAGACACTACTCACCAGGAGTGTCAGAGACTGCCAGAGAGTGACTTCACAACAGAGTCACGGCTCACCAGGAGGGTCAGAGACTGACAGAGAGTGAGTTCACAACAGAGTCATGGCTCACAAGGAGGGTCAGAGACTGATAGAGAGTGACTTCACAACAGAGACACAGCTCACCAGGAGTGTCAGAGACTACCAGAGAGTAACTTCACAACAGAGACACAGCTCACCAGGAGGGTCAGAGACTGACAGTGAGTTCCCAACAGAGACACCGCTCACCAGCAGTGTCAGAGACTGCCAGAGAGTGAGTTCACAACAGAGACACCCCTCACTAGGAGTGTCAGAGACTGCCAGTGAGTGAGTTCAAGAAAGAGACACCTCTCACCAGGCTTCTCAGAGTGCTATAGAGTGAACTCACAACGGAGACACAGCTCACCAGAAGTGCAGAGTGCCAGAGAGTGAGTACACAACAGAGACACCGCTCACCAGGAGTGTCAGATACTGCCAGAGAGTGTGTTCACAACGGAGACACCGCTCACTAGGAAGGGTCAGAGACTGCCAGGGAGTGAGTCCAAGAAAGAGCCACTTCTCACCAGGCTTGTCAGAGTGCTACAGAGTGAGTTTACAACGGAGACAGCGCTCACCAGGAGGGTCAGAGACTGCCAGGGAGTGACTTCACAACAGAGACACAGCTCACCAGGAGGGTCAGAGACTGACAGAGAGTGAGTACACAACAGAGACACGGCTCACCAGGAGGGTCAGAGACTGCCAGAGAGTGAGTTCACAACAGAGACACTACTCACCAGGAGTGTCAGAGAGTGACTTCACAACAGAGTCACGGCTCACCAGGAGGGTCAGAGACTGACAGAGAGTGAGTTCACAACAGAGGCACTGCTCCCCTGGCTGTGTCAGATACTGTCAGAGAGTGAGTTCACAATTGACACTACTCACCAGGAGTGTCAGAGACTGATAGAGAGTGGCTTCACAACAGAGTCACGGCTCACCAGGAGGGTCAGAGACTGCCAGAGAGTGAGTTCACAATAGAGGCACTGCTCCCCTGGCTGTGTCAGATACTGTCAGAGAGTGAGTTCACAATTGACACTACTCACCAGGAGTGTCAGAGACTGACAGAGAGTGGCTTCACAACAGAGTCACGGCTCACCAGGAGGGTCAGAGACTGCCAGAGAGTGAGTTCACAACAGAGACACAGCTTGTCGTGTCCTGTCGTAGCCCCACAGACACACAAGAGACAGGTAAGGATCCGCTATTTCTTTATTATATATACAATGTGCGGAGCTGTGTCCACGCACGTCTGCCCACGATCGTCTTCCTTTCTGCCGTGCCTCTTCCCACCCCTTGACCGGATGTGGTGTCCGGTTCCCTCGTGCCCCCATAGTCCACCGTCCACTGCAGGGTCCTAGTGCCCTGCCCCAGGTCACTACATCTCCCCCCTTTGTCACGAAGAAGTGATGAGAAAATGAAACAGAGATCTGTCGATAGAAATAGATGCAAGTCTGCCCTGGCACAAGTCGGTGTGCTTCCCATCATTACATTTCCTCTATTAGTCTTTTTGGCCGTCTGCATGCTCTTCTCGGGCCGTCCTCCGTTCGTTGCTCTTCTGCCGGTCCCTCACCATTGTCTCTTTTCTTCCTGTCGTGCTCCTGCTCTTCTTGTTCTGCTGTTTCCTTATCTTGATCTTCCCCTTTCTTCTCCTTCAGTTCTTTGAAGTGTGAACTGTTCCGTGTTACCCTCTGATGTTCTGATTCTGCCGTGATCATTGGGCCCTTCACTTTAGTTACTATTAGCGGGTCTTTTGAGAACATGCTGTCCGATTTCCTTTGTTGTCATTGCTGCACGACTACCGTGTCTCCTTCCTTCAGGTCCGACGAGCTGGCGTGCCGCTTGGCGTCTGCATATCGTTTCATTTTTTCTTTCTCTTCTCTGTCTTTCACTGCAATGCTGCTGTGATCTGGCGCCATAGTTGCTTCTATTTGTGGTAGCCTTGTTCTGCTCGTTCTTCCCAGTACTAGCTCTGCTGGGCACCTTCCTGTGGAGTTGTGGGGTGTGTTTCTGTAGTCACGTAGTACCTGGCACAGAGCTTGGCCAAGCGATATCTGCGCTAGCTTCACCCTCTGAACTGCCTTTTTGATGTTCCCCATGAACCTCTCCACCATTCCATTCGCTTGAGGCCACAGCGGAGTTATCTTCCTGTGATTTATCCCTAGATAGGCCATGAATCTGCGGAAGTCTTCTCCTGAGAATGGAGGACCATTGTCCGTTTTCAGTGTTTCTGGTGAACCCCATGCTGCAAATATGTCATCTAGTATCGGCAGTGTTGCTGTTGCCGATGTCGACGGGACGTGTCGCACTATTGGAAATCGTGAGTATTCATCGATGACTACAAGCAGGTAGTTGCCTGTGTCCAGTGGCCCAAAGAAATCAGCTGCTAGTGTTGTCCACACTGCTCTTGGCAATTTTGACATTTGTAGTGGTTCGTGCCTGGCCGGTGATCCTGTCACTTGACAGAGGTGGCATGTCGTTACGGTCTCTTCTACCATGCGATCTAGGCCAGGGAACCATACTTTCTCTCTTAGCATTTTCTTTGTAGCTACTACGCCTCGATGTGACTCATGAGCCAAATTTATCAGTTGCCTCCTGAGTGAACTTGGTATCACTATTCTTGTCCCTCTCATCAGTATTCCGGTGTCTGTCTCCGACAGTTCTTCATGAATCTTCTTTAGGGCTAGCACTTCTTCCTTGCATATTCCTGCTCCCCAGGTGCAATTATTGTTAATGTGCCTCCATCTCTGCCTTCTCGTTATCTCCATGGCCATTTGCATCGTGTCATCTTCCTTGGTCTCCCTTGCTAGCTCCGCGAGCGTTATCGGTGCTGGGGTGTTTTGCTTTAATACGAAATTCAGGTATTCTTCTGCTATCGATGTCGTTTCGTGAGTCTGCGGTAATGGGTGTCTCGACATGTAGTCTGCCGGGTTGTGCTCTTTGCCTGTCTTGTGCACAATTGTGAAGTCATAGTCCATCAGCCTTATGCCCCAGCGTTCAATCCTGGGTGGCATTTTTGCTGACGGGCTCCATAGATTGTCACCAGCGCTTGGTGGTCAGTTATGATGGTGAATGGCTTCCCGTAGATAAACATGTGGTAGTGTTCACACGCCCATACCACTGCTAGGCTCTCCTTTTCTGGTTGTGAGTATGCCTTCTCAATGTCCGTTAAGCTTTTGCTTGCATACTCGACAATTTTTCTTTGCGATTCTCTCCCTGGCAGATGCTGCGCTAGTATTGCCCCTAGTCCTACTGGGCTGGCATCGACAGTCAGTTCAGTGCAGAGCATGGGGTCAAAGTAGGCCAGATGTTCCACAGTCACCACTGCCTGTCTTATTTCCTCGAATGCCTTGTTGCATTCTTGAGACCACATAAACTTCTGTCCTTGTTTGGTCAGTTCTCTTAGCGGTGTGCTCACAGTGGCAAAATCCTGTATGTATCGCGCACAGTAGCTGGCGAGGCCTAGAAATGATCTTACTTCTGCAACATCCGTCGGGGGATTTGTGTTCTTCAGTGTTTCAACTTTGCTGGGGTCTGGCCTCATCCCTTGTTTGGAGAAGATGTGTCCGAAAAACACTAGTTCCTTTTTTTCCAGCTCGCATTTATCTTCATTCAATGTTAGTCCCGCTTGCTCCAGTTGTGCGCACACCTGACGCAACGCTGTGTCATGGTCCTTGTCTGTTTTCCCAAATACTAAGATGTCATCACTATAGTTTAGGCTGTTGTGAACCGGCCTTATCACTTGCCGTATTGTCTCCTGGAATATCTCCGCTGCCGATGAGATTCCGAAGCTCAGTCGCTTGTATCTAAATAGACCCAAGTGTGTGGAGAATGTCGTGATGTACCTTGATTGGTGGTCCAATTCTAATTGGTGATACCCTTTGCATAAGTCCAGCTTCGAGAATCGGCAAGCCCCAGTGAGGCAGCTGATCATGTCGTTTAGGTGTGGCCCCGGGTGACGTTCCCTTGCGATTGCGGTATTTGGGATCCTCATGTCCACACAGATGCGGATCTTTGAGGTGTTCTTCTTTGGAACGGCCACAATCGGAGACACCCAAGGCGTTGGCCCTTCGGCAGGCTCTATTATATCTTGTGCCAGTAAGCTAGTTATTTCCTCTTCCACTTGTGGTTGTAGGTGAATTGGTACACGTCTGTGATGTTGGGCCACCGGCTTGATTGCTTCATTGATGTGCAATGTTATCTGTTTTCCTTTCAGCTTGCCGAGGCCTCTCAGTATAGCTGGGTATTCTTGCAGGATGTTCTCCTTTCCCGACATGTGATACGTCATTGCTAGTAGCCCCATCACCTGTGCCGTCACATTGCTTAGCAGGCATGGCGCTGGGATGTCACCCTTGAGCACATGTATTTCCTCACGGTAGGACCTGCCTTTGTATGTTAAGGTCTCTGTAAATTTTCCCATATTTTCTACCGGGCTTTTGGAGCTCCACGTGAACACATCCACGGTCGATGGTGATAGCTGTGGCTTCACTCTCATCTTCTTGTATTCTGACATGCACATGATGTTGCATGTTGCTCCACTGTCAAGCACAAACTTCGCTTGGTGATCCCCTACGCCGATGTCCACGGTCGCTGTTTTCTTTATTTGTTGTTTCTCCACAAGATGAACGTGCTTTGTCCCATCTGTTTCTCTGGGCGCGTCCGACATTAGATACAATCTCGCCACCCTCACGGGTGCTGCCGTTTCTTCTGACTCGTCGGAGGAGCTGCGATTTGCCGTTTCCATATGTCGGGCGTACCTGTTGCTGGTCATTCGCGGCCTCATCGTTCTGCCTCTCTCACTTCTGAATTGTCTGGTCATGCATGTGCTTGACAAATGGTTGTCCCTGTTGCATTTCCTGCATTTCTGGCCCATTGCTGGGCAGGCACCGATGTGTGGGAATTCGAGGCCACATCGGTAGCATGTTTGTTCGCCTTTTCTTGGTAGGACCGGCGCCTGGAATTCTTTCTTTTTGAAGTTCCCAGTGACGCGATGCGCTAGCGCCACTCTCTTCTCCTTTCCTATCTCCAACTGCTTGGCGTGCTCTGTGGCCCGTGCTTCCATGCGAGCCATCGTCAATATCTTTTCCAGCGTCGTTGGTTCCTTCAGGATGCGTGCTCGAAACTCCACTGATTGACAACCTTCGATGATGCGCAACCTTATTGCTTGCTCATTGTCAAATTTGTCAAACTCGCAGTATGTGACCAGTTTTCTCAGTCTCGTTGCAAAATCATCTAGGCTCTCTTCTCCTTGCTGGCATGCCGTGTTAAAGGTGTATCTTTCAAAGTCAACGTTTCGTTTGGGGTCGAATTTCTGTGTGAGACACTGTATCACTCCTTTGTAATCCGCTGTTTTTTCGGCGGGGAATGTTAACAACAGATCTTCTATCTCATCCCCTGCGAGATTTAGAAGTAGGTGCAGTTGCTTGCTATCCGGGACGTCCGTGGCGCTCATGTAGCGTTCAAATTTTCTGATCCATCTTTCCCACCGGATGCCTGCTTGCGGCTCCGATAGGTTGAATGGTAGAGGCCTGCGGAAGATTGCTTGCGTGTTATTCTTCTCCTCTTTGTCGCTCATTCTTCTTCCTTGGTGCTCCTCAACTCTTCTCTCCTTTTCTTTCTATGTTTCTTTTTTTTTTTTTTTCTTTCTTTCTTTTCACTGTTTTTCCTCTTTATTTCCCTCTTTTCTGTCTGTTTTCCTCTTTCCTTAGTTGTTGCTATGGCCGCCTGACTTCAAAATGGCCACCGCTTGTTTCTTGCTTCTCATTGGCCTATTCTGCCTGTCCTCAAAATGGCCACTGCTCTCGCGAGAGTTCGTTTGAACTCACGCGCGCCTTTTCTTTAGTTTTCTCCGCGCACTCCCGTGTGTAGACGCTTGCCGGCTCTTCGTTTTTTTTTTTTTTTGGCAGATGCCTTCTTTCTTTCTCCTCGCGTGCAGCCTCACAGCGCTCTTACCGCTATTTCGACGGCAGGGGTGGGCTCCCGCGTCGCTGTTTCTTGACTGCTGGCTGCTTGACTCGGACCAGGGTGGGCTCCTGGCTCCGTTTCTTCTTCTTTCACCGTCGCGCTACGCCGCAATGTTCCTTCTGTTGGCCAGCGGACCAGGGTGGGCTCCTGGTTCCGTCGCTCTTTCCGGGGCCGCAAACGATCCGATCCACTTCTGCTCTTCTGTGGGTGATGGACGATCCCGCCTCGTCGCCAGTTGTCGTGTCCTGTCGTAGCCCCACAGACACACAAGAGACAGGTAAGGATCCGCTATTTCTTTATTATATATACAATGTGCGGAGCTGTGTCCACGGCCGTCTGCCCACGATCGTCTTCCTTTGTGCCGTGCCTCTTCCCACCCCTTGACCGGATGTGGTGTCCGGTTCCCTCATGCCCCCATAGTCCACCGTCCACTGCAGGGTCCTAGTGCCCTGCCCCAGGTCACTACACAGCTCACCAGGAGGGTCAGAGACTGCCAGATAGTGAGTTCACAACAGAGGCACTGCTCCCCTGGCTGTGTCAGATACTGTCAGAGAGTGAGTTCACAAATGACACTACTCACCAGGAGTGTCAGAGACTGACAGAGAGTGGCTTCACAACAGAGTCACGGCTCACCAGGAGGGTCAGAGACTGCCAGAGAGTGAGTTCACAACAGAGACACCTCTCACCAGGAGGGTCAGAGACTGCCAGATAGTGAGTTCACAACAGAGGCACTGCTCCCCTGGCTGTGTCAGATACTGTCAGTGAGTGAGTTCACAACAGAGACACTACTCACCAGGAGTGTCAGAGACTGCCAGAGAGTGACTTCACAACAGAGTCACGGCTCACCAGGAGGGTCAGAGACTGACAGAGAGTGAGTTCACAACAGAGACACCTCTCACCAGGAGGGTCAGAGACTGCCAGATAGTGAGTTCACAACAGAGGCACTGCTCCCCTGGCTGTGTCAGATACTGTCAGTGAGTGAGTTCACAACAGAGACACTACTCACCAGGAGTGTCAGAGACTGCCAGAGAGTGACTTCACAACAGAGTCACGGCTCACCAGGAGGGTCAGAGACTGACAGAGAGTGAGTTCACAACAGAGACACTGCTCACCAGGAGTGTCAGAGACTGCTAGAGAGTAACTTCACAAGAGAGTCAAAGCTCACCAGGAGCGTCAGAGACTGACAGAGAGTGACTTCACAACAGAGTCATGGCTCACCAGGAGGGTTAGAGACTGACAGAGAGTGAGTTCACAACAGAGACACCTCTCACCAGGAGGGTCAGAGACTGCCAGAGAGTGACTTCATAACAGAGTCACGGCTTACCAGGATGGTCACAGACTGACAGAGAGTGACTTTACAACAGAGACACTGCTCCCCTGGCTGTGTCAGATACTGCAGAGAGTGACTTCACAACAGAGTCACGGCTCACCAGGAGGGTCAGAGACTGCCAGAGAGTGACTTCACAACAGAGTCACGGCTCACCAGGAGGGTCAGAGGCTGACAGAGAGTGAGTTCACAACAGAGACACTACTCACCAGGAGTGTCAGAGACTGCCAGAGAGTGACTTCACAACAGAGTCACGGCTCACCAGGATGATCACAGACTGACAGAGAGTGAGTTCACAACAGAGACACCGCTCACCAGGAGTGTCAGAGACTGCCAGAGAGTGAGTTCACAACAGAGTCACGGCTCACAAGGAGGGTCAGAGATTGACAGTGACTTCACAACAGAGACACAGCTCACCAGGAGTGTCAGAGACTACCAGAGAGTAACTTCACAACAGAGACACAGCACACCAGGAGGGTCAGAGACTGACAGTGAGTTCACAACAGAGACACCGTTCGCCAGCAGTGTCAGAGACTGCCAGAGAGTGAGTTCACAACAGAGTCACGGCTCACAAGGAGGGTCAGAGATTGACAGTGACTTCACAACAGAGACACAGCTCACCAGGAGTGTCAGAGACTACCAGAGAGTAACTTCAGAACAGAGACACAGCACACCAGGAGGGTCAGAGACTGACAGTGAGTTCACAACAGAGACACCGTTCGCCAGCAGTGTCAGAGACTGCCAGAGAGTGAGTTCACAACAGAGACACCCCTCACTAGGAGTGTCAGAGACTGCCAGTGAGTGAGTTCAAGAAAGAGACACCTCTCACCAGGCTTCTCAGAGTGCCAGAGAGTGAGTACACAACAGAGACACCGCTCACCAGGAGTGTCAGATACTGCCAGAGAGTGTGTTCACAATGGAGACACCGCTCACTAGGAGGGTCAGAGACTGCCAGGGAGTGAGTTCAAGAAAGAGCCACTTCTCACCAGGCTTGTCAGAGTGCTACAGAGTGAGTTCACAACAGAGACACCACTCACCAGGAGTGTCAGAGACTGCCAGAGAGTTACTTCACAACAGAGACACAGCTCACCAGGAGGGTCAGAGACTGACAGAGAGTGAGTTCACAACAGAGACACCTCTCACCAGGAGGATCAGAGACTGCCAGAGAGTGACTTCACAACAGAGTCACGGCTTACCAGGATGGTCACAGACTGACAGAGAGTGAGTTCACAACCGAGACACTGCTCCCCTGGCTGTGTCAGATACTGCAGAGAGTGACTTCACAACAGAGTCACAGCTCACCAGGAGGGTCAGAGACTGCCAGAGAGTGAGTTCACAACAGAGGCACTGCTCCCCTGGCAGTGTCAGATACTGTCAGTGAGTGAGTTCACAACAGAGACACTACTCACCAGGAGTGTCAGAGACTGCCAGAGAGTGGCTTCACAACAGAGTCACGGCTCACCAGGATGATCACAGACTGACAGAGAGTGAGTTCACAACAGAGACACCGCTCACCAGGAGTGTCAGAGACAGCCAGAGAGTGAGTTCACAACAGAGTCATGGCTCACAAGGAGGGTCAGAGACTGATAGAGAGTGACTTCACAACAGAGACACGGCTCACCAGGAGTGTCAGAGACTACCAGAGAGTAACTTCACAACAGAGACACAGCTCACCAGGAGGGTCAGAGACTGACAGTGAGTTCCCAACAGAGACACCGCTCACCAGCAGTGTCAGAGACTGCCAGAGAGTGAGTTCACAACAGAGACACCCCTCACTAGGAGTGTCAGAGACTGCCAGTGAGTGAGTTCAAGAAAGAGACACCTCTCACCAGGCTTCTCAGAGTGCTATAGAGTGAACTCACAACGAAGACACAGCTCACCAGAAGTGCTGAGTGCCCGAGAGTGAGTACACAACAGAGACACCGCTCACCAGGAGTGTCAGATACTGCCAGAGAGTGTGTTCACAACGGAGACACCGCTCACTAGGAGGGTCAGAGAATGCCAGGGAGTGAGTCCAAGAAAGAGCCACTTCTCACCAGGCTTGTCAGAGTGCTACAGAGTGAGTTTACAACGGAGACAGCGCTCACCAGGAGGGTCAGAGACTGCCAGGGAGTGACTTCACAACAGAGACACAGCTCACCAGGAGGGTCAGAGACTGACAGAGAGTGAGTACACAACAGAGACACGGCTCACCAGGAGGGTCAGAGACTGACAGAGAGTGAGTTCACAACGGAGACACTACTCACCAGGAGTGTCAGAGACTGCCAGAGAGTTACTTCACAACAGAGACACAGCTCACCAGGAGGGTCAGAGACTGACAGAGAGTGAGTTCACAACAGAGACACCGCTCACCAGGAGTGTCAGAGACTGCCAGGGAGTGAACAACACAAGTGAGATCACAGACAGACATTATTCACAGCGGGACAATACAGAGCCGGCTCACTACAGGGACACTGTCCTCCCAAGACTGAGAAACTGCCAGAGAGTGAGAGATCACCAGTTGGGACTCTGTTCACAGGGTGGGATGAGTGATTGCCAGAGAGTGATTTCACGACAGAGACACCGCTCACCAGGAGTGTCACAGAGTGCCAGAGTTAGTTCACAACAAAGACCCTGAGCACCAGAAGTGTTATGAGTGCCAGATAGTGAGTTCACAACAGAGACACAGCTCACCAGGAGTGTCACAGACTGCCAGAGAGTGAGAGTTCACAACAGAGAGAGCGCTCACCAGGGGTGTCAGAGTGCCAGGGAGTCAATTCACAACAGAGACACCACTCTCCAAGAGTTTCTGCCTGATGTAATTTTGAATTGTAAGTGCACTGGGTCCTGCCAACCAGGTTCCCAGTGTCAGATCTCTTTCCAAAAACGGTACCACGATTGGCACAACTTTAGCCACCCTTGTAAGCCCCTAATAAATGGTACCCCTGGTACCTAGGGCATGGATACTGAAGAGGGCCCACTGGGGCTGCAGCACCAATTGTGCCATCCCAGGGACCCCTCAACAAGACCGTGCAAACTGCCATTGCAGGCTGCATGTCTTGATGCAGAGAAAACCGAAGAGTCAACAAGTCACACAGCCCTGTGTGCCACGCCCACAGACACTGCATGAGGTATAGGTAAGTCATCCCTACTGCAGGCCTTACAGCCCTTAGGCAGGGTGCACTATTTCCCATGTGTGGACATATCTTCATGAGCAGATATGACCCTACAATACCTGAGCCATTCTTGGATATTGTAAGTGCCCAGGGAAGCCATAGAGAATGCATGGACTGGATACTTGTCATTACAAGTTTCCTAGCTCTATGATGGCTTCACTGTACCCTAGGATGTTTGGTACCAAACATCTCGTCTTAATAAATCCTCACTGATGCCAGTGTTGGATTTATTAATAAATGCACATAGAAGACCCTTTAGAGGGTCCCCTGAAAACCTACCAAGCACTGGTGTGGTCTCTGACTTGCCATAGCCAGCCTGCCACCACCAGACATACTTCTGACCTCATGGGGTGAGAGCCAGCGCTCTCAGAGGCCTGAAACAAAGCCTGCTCTGGGCGGTGGTGTTTCACACAGGCCAGGATGGCCTCCAGAGGCAGGAAGCTTCAAAGGTGAAGCCACCTTTGAAATGCAACCCAGGCATCTCCAGCTAGTAGAGGATACCAACCCCTTTACCTGCTCAACTTCAGGCGGGAGGAAAGGTGGGAAAATTAGTTAGATGAGGAGGTGTGCCCACATTCAGCCAACACCACCCCTAAGGTGTGCAGGCATTGTGGACCCCTCTTTTGCAAATCCGCCATCAGGAGATGGTAAGAAAACAACCTATCAGGGCTAGGGTAGTGCCCCTTCCCACAGGAAGTGGTCACTTAAAGGGTGTAGACACCCTAAAGGTAGGTAGGCCTTTGGCTACTACCTGTCTTCCCCTTTAATGCCAACCAAGAGTGACGAAATGCACACCAGTTTCTTCCGACATTATGATGTGAAGTTTCTTAAATGTTTACACTTTTGCGTGCAGCCCAGATTTATTGTGGTTTGCCTAACAACCACTCACTAGAAAAGGAAGAGAGGTGGGGAGTAAAGGTTTCCATCTGGGTGAAATGTTTGTTTGGCGGGAAGGAGATTACATGCAGGTATGTGAGTACGCTGATATTGTTTGTGGGTAAAGGGTTGTGTTAACATTTGAGAAGATGGGGAACGGCTTATTGGGGGCTTTATATGTAAATAGGGAAAGAAGAACATGTGAGGTTCGTATCACTTGGGAGAGGTTTCTTTAGGGCACTGCTGTTAGCGTGAAGGCACGTAATTTAGAGGGAAAATGTGGAATATGGGGTCTGTTTTATAAGCAAGGCTAAAAACCGTTGATACATTGTTGACAGTTTGCCAGCACCGTGGTCCAATCACATAGCTTAACGTTGTTGTCTTTAAATATGTAGTGAACCCCTGACGAAGGGCGATGAAAAGCCCGAAATGCATTGGGAAATGCCACTGAGGTTGATTGATGTATACGTCGTACTACAGTAAGAGGCCTGGATCGGCACATCTGCAGTATTGAAAACTTTTTGAATACATTTTACGTCTCCTGTGTGACAGGTTACATTAGGATTAAGCAGTATGGAATCATTGATCAACCAACAATAACAATCATTGAACATGAAAAACCTGTGATACCTTTGACTTTCTAAAGGATTAAGCTGTGCGTCCGATACAGGAGCGGGATGCCGCTCCAGCTATGTGTTACGTTCCCCTTTAATGCCCCTAAATTTAGTATTTAGGTGGCATCCCTGCAACTTAAATTCAATGGACACAGAGAAGAAAAGGACAAAGAAGAGCCGCTGACCCGAGGGCTGAAGCCCTGCTGTAGAAAACTGGCACCAAACCGTGCCTGCTGCGTTAAGGACTCGACAATCAAGGTGTGCTGTCTCGTCCTGCAACTATGAGGACTCAAAGTATCCTGGAGCCACTCCAGGCTTCGACTAATTGCCAAAGGATCTCCGTAGGAGTAGAGGCTCTGTTCCCCTGCAACAGCAGGCGCGGAACCACAGACTCCGGTTTCACCAACTTGCTGCTCCCCGGCGACTCTGACACAGCACCCACACAAAAGTGGTACACCAGCTCCAAAGGGTCAGATCTGTCCCCCCACCAAGTTTGGGGACACCAGGAACCTACCGGGGCCGTGCTGCACCAATACTCGGGGTACTGGACCCGCTGCAGCTTTCACCGAAACAAAGGGTCCACTCCGGCCTCCAACTTCCCAGGAAGCGAGCACCCATCAGGGGACATCATAACCCCGGAGACCCACTTCGTGGGTGACCCAGCTGTCCCAAAATCGCCTCTCTAAGCTGCCTGCTTCTGACTGCGAGGACATCTTGACGCGCGCCACCTGGCTGACCTATGTACTCTGCACCCAGCCCGCCCAGTCTGGATACCGATGGAACCAGCTGTACTCCCATGGTCCTGAGGCCCTTCCGACCTGCTCCCTTGAGTGGGACCCCTCGGACTTACCTTTAAGTCCCCTTGTGCAGCGTGTTTTCAAGTGGCCCCTTCTTCGAAGCTCACCAGCTGCCAAAGACCTCAGCACCCTGCTCCTGGCCGAATCCGGGACGCTCCCAAGAATCTGCTGGAGGAACATTGGACCTGACTTGCTAACTACCGAAATCCAAGAAGTGAACCTTGAAAGTCGACTGTGCGATTTTATGTTCATTTTTGTCTTTTCCGCTTTGACTTCAATGGTGCGTAATTGCGCACAAAAGTAATTTATTTTGCGAACCTGAAAAATTCATGCCTTTAAAAGTACTTACTGTGGAACAAAGTTCTTGGTCTGAAAAATATATATAAATCTATATTATTTTTGCAGATTGGTCTTGGATTTATTCTTGAGTGTGTGTCTCAATTATTGCTTCTGTGAGTACAAGAAATGCTTAGCACTACCCTCTGATAAGCCTAACTGCTCACCCACACTACCACAAATAGAGCATGAATATTATCTGCTTTTGCCTCTGTAAACCAATGTGGGCCTCACAGGACTCTCGGCACAGTGCACTTCATATTAGTGCACTATAAAGAGAGCCAGCGTCCTACAGAGGTTTATAAATAAGGCTCCCTGTTTTCCATTTCTACGGATAAATACAGACAGAAAACAATGTGTTTTGTGTCTGCATTTATTTTTAAAAGTGGATAAATACAGAAAATTGTGCTTCTTTTAAGTGACTCTCCGTGCTGTCTTTTATGAATTATAGGCCAGCAGCTGAGCAGATGGACAACATGGGAAATTAAAAAACAGGATGAAATTTCTTTAAATAACGGCATATGTCAACATTCATTTATGGTACAATGCTAGTATTTACCAGTGGATGTATCGTTATGTAATATTTGGCAGCTTAAAAAGCTAAAACACGACAGACATCAAAGTATGAGTGCGCACCTATCAGTGAAATAAATATGGAAATGTACAGTTTTACAACTTCATTTATACGCAAAACACAAAATAAATATGGATAAATACAGATAAAATGGCCCAAAAATAAATATGGATAAATACGGACGGAAATGGCCAAAAAATAAATACCATCAAACCGGGAGCCCTACTTATAAAGGGGCAACATTCATATTATGTGGGACCAGGACTGCCCAAACGAGATTGACAGAGAATTCTCAGACAACTTGGCCTATGTCAAAATACCTGGGAATCCACTCATGGATGTGACAAGGAAGACTGGGCTTAGACTAGCTTATTGGTGAGATCTCTGCCTGATCACTGACATAGAATACAACTACATGCACAACCTAACACCCAGGACACAGTGTATTGTATACTTCCGAAGGTACATACACCAGGGGCTTTTCCCCTGGGTAAGTCCATCATTTCAGGAATTGGGTCTTCAACAGAGCGGATCTCAGAGTATATAGACATTTTTCTCCAGCCATTTGTGTACAACCTCCAATCATTCATATGGGACACTAGAGATTTACTCAACAAACATTGAGAGGACAGAAGACTGTAGGTTTGTTACACTAGATGTAGATGGAGAAGGGATTAATCGTGGACTAGGAATTGATGTTTTCTTGACAGACGAGACCTCTGTTTTCTACGATGTTCTGCATATTGAACTGCGTGATTCACTTGTCCATCAGGAATTCGGATGCTTGACTATCTCGAGATATTGCAGGATATTACATTCATACCCAGGGGCAGATCTACAAGGAAGTGCCGCAGCGGGGCAACGCAAGCCCTTTGGCTGCGCCACGCTGCAGCACTTCCGAAGCACAGGAATGAGACATATTTACAATAATATGTTGGATTTCTGTGCTCTCCCCTGCGCTGGCGCACAAACTGCAGCCATGCGCCGGCACAGGCACCCTTGCACCATGGTGCAAGGATGCCTGCGTCATGGGGAGATTGTTTTTGTGCAGGAAGGGGCACCTTCCTGCACAAAAACAATCCCTACAGGCATTTTCCTCTTTCTGCATTCTACAGCACGCTTTGAAAGAGGAAATAACGAGGAGAAATGAAAACATTTCTCCTCGTTGCGCCTCCCTACGCCTCCCCTGGGGAGGCGTAGCATTGACACGCATTTCCAGATTTACGATTCCTCGTAAATTTGGAAATGTGTCTCATTCCATGGGTGTTGCGTGGGAACACCCACAGCAACACCCATGGGACGCCCCTTCCACGCAAAGTGCTGCATATGAAGGGGCCATATTTACAAGGAGAGGAAAAGTCACGCAGGGTGGCTTTTCCTCTCCTTGTAAATATGGAGAAGTGAAATGCGCCTCCAGTACGTCACAAAAAGTGACGTAGTGGTGGCGCAGGGGGGTTGTAAATCTGCCCCCTAGTATTTACTGTCCCTTGTAAGTTACGGTTATATATCAAGGGAACGGAAATGGGAAGTGTGGCTTAAAGAGTGTGACTTCTGAACTAGCTACGACGCTCATTCATTTGGGCCAATACTAATATCTTAAGATACTTCTAAGGGCTCAATGCATTGATTGTACACATGTGGGGCTGTTTTAGAATATGACCTTATGGAGTTGAAATGCAACCTATTTACAAGGTTTTAACTCTCTAGCGTACACAATATTACTTCTGGATCAATGGGTCCTCTAAGTCCTTCTCTCATATGTATGTGGACGGTCTCACAATACTGTGGTATTTACTTGTATGCACATCTTGTAAACTCAAGCTTCTGGTTCACTTTCCACTACTGGTGTCATACCTTATACAACACCTGCTTTTATCATTTCACTTTTCATTTATTCCTCTCAGACGAATATTTCGCAATTGTAGTATTTGAAATACTGAAGCTTTTGAACCCACCCACACATACAAGATGGCTGCGCCGTTTGCCTCGACTTTGAGACAAGGGCGTCTAGTCCGTCATTGGTATCCATGAATTGAGGGAAATATTTACAATGGAATGGCAGAGCTAACGCCACGCTCCGCCATTCCGAAAACGCAGGGATGAGTTCTATTTACAAAGATACGGCACATTCGTGCATTTTCCCTAGCGCTGGCGCTAATTTAAGCAATTAATTGCACTATGGTGCCTGCGTTGAGGTAACGATTGTTTATGTGCAGAAGATGTCCCTTCCTGCACACAAACAATCACAAATGGCGATTTGAAACTTCTATGTGTGCTGCATTGCGCAGCGCACATAGAAGTTGCAAATCATCATTTTTTTAATGAGTGTTTATGTGCAGGAAGGGACACCTTCCTGAACATAAACAATCATTCATTGCGTTTTGCTGTTTTTATGTGTGCTGCACAATGCAGCACACATAGAAACAGCAAAAACGAGGAGAAATAAAGCATTTCTCCTCGTTTCGCCATGTTAAGACTAGGTTTTCCCTGGTCTTAATTTTGGCGCTGCTCTCCTATTTACGCCGCCCTTGTAAATAGGGGGCAGCGTCAGAAATCAATGGGTGTTGTGGTGGAATGCCCACCATAACACCCATCCCCCCCTCACGCTAAGTATAGCATGAAAGGGGGCCCTATTCTCAAGGCAGTGTTAAGCCATTAGCCCCTATCGCCACAGGAACAGCACTATTGATGACGTTCCTGTGGCGATAGGGGCTACGCCTTATTGCCACAGGAACGTCGTAAAAAGTGACGCTCCTGTGGTAATAGGGGCTTGTAAAGATGCCCCTGAGTTACTTATAACGCGACGCGTTTTCTTACTCGAGTTCTTACATTGAAAACACCTCCCACGCGGATGGCTCGACGCCAGTCTACGGTAGGCTTTTCTTTGTAGTAGTGACATTTGGGCTCTATTAGCCTGAACAGTAGATGGATATTTTTTCAGCATATCACTGAATATTGTTTTTCCACGTGCAGGGGTTTTTCAAATCTCCCATTTAACAAGGTATGCCACATGCACTGGTTCTTAAGACATGGTTTTATGGACTTAGGGTGTACTTGTTTCTGTTTCTCACTTGATTTATTGATCTTTACAGGAGCTTACCAAATCTCCTATAAAGGTGCGCCTGCTTTGTAGGCTGAAACTATTTTTGCTTTTTTTTCTGTAAACCGGAATGGTGTCAGGTTGAAAGGGGCTCACTGTTGGTGCTAGCACTGTAATTCGTACTTTTGTGGAATTGTGATTTTTTTTCACTTGGAAGGCACATTAACAGGGTTTGGGACGTTTGAAACAAGTTTTAAGGGCTCACTCCATTGTCGCGAGTTTCTTTCACGTGCACATGAGTAGCAGAGGATTGTATATACTACCTAGTGTCTAGATATTGATGAATATTTTTCTACCTACTTTTTTGGAGCTTTCGTCACGATTTACCATTGCTGCGCTTTTTACGCACTATACAAACTACTTTATTGTCTATGGTCTCAAGACCATAAGTATATACTTAGGTGAGCAAACAACACAATGGAATACTTTGTTTTATGACAATTTCACTTATTGTCTCTTTTGGTTAATATGACTTTTTTCTTTCACAGCTATAGCAAAGTTACAATTTTGGACTGCAGTAATTCGGGGACTCTGGCGCTTTTACTCAGTTGTTTACATTGACCGGAATACTGAGAGAGGTGGGTTTTCTGGTCTTCGGGACCCTCTTATGTATACAGATATTTGATACAATATGATGACCTTTCTAGTCTGTCCTTACTTTATACAGATTCCATTTTTCTTTGGTGTTTTTATTTTATTTTATTTTTAAAGACTTGCAATTGACTTTAGTATGTCAAAAGAGTTCTTGACATAGCTACCTTTAGCTATTAAGTGGGCACTCCATGTATCCCTCCTGATGATCCTATCTATCTATCTTGGTACAGGACCCTCCTTCCTTTTGGATTTAGTGGAGGTTGGTTAAAGTTGGCTTTCATCAACTGATACTCGCCCTATACAGAGGTTCGTGCGTTTCTCAATATTATTATCACCACCAGGGACGGATGCATGATACTCTCATGCCTTTATCTTACGTTGGGACTCATTCCTTTGGGACAGGTTATTGCTTCTCGACATACTGTAAACATAGGTACTTCTATTGACTATTTCTATATTCTTGAATATCTTCTGTATAACGGGCACATACTCGGTGTATGTCTTGTCCTTCACTTCTATGGGCACATACTCGGTGTATGTCTTGTCCTTCACTTCTATGAGCACATACTATGTGTATGTCTTGTCCTTCACTTCTATGAGCACATACTATGTGTATGTCTTGTCCTTCACTTCTATGAGCACATACTCGGTGTATGTCTTGTCCTTCACTTCTATGGGCACATACTCGGTGTATGTCTTGTCCTTCACTTCTATGAGCACATACTCGGTGTATGTCTTGTCCTTCACTTCTATGAGCACATACTGGTGTATGTCTTGTCCTTCACTTCTATGAGCACATACTCGGTGTATGTCTTGTCCTTCACTTCTATGGGCACATACTCGGTGTATGTCTTGTCCTTCACTTCTATGGGCACATACTCGGTGTATGTCTTGTCCTTCACTTCTATGGGCACATACTCGGTGTATGTCTTGTCCTTCACTTCTATGAGCACATACTCGGTGTATGTCTTGTCCTTCACTTCTATGAGCACATACTCGGTGTATGTCTTGTCCTTCACTTCTATGAGCACATACTGGTGTATGTCTTGTCCTTCACTTCTATGAGCACATACTCGGTGTATGTCTTGTCCTTCACTTCTATGAGCACATACTCGGTGTATGTCTTGTCCTTCACTTCTATGAGCACATACTCGGTGTATGTCTTGTCCTTCACTCTCTATGAGCACATACTCGGTGTATGTCTTGTCTTTCACTTCTATGGGCACATACTCGGTGTATGTCTTGTCCTTCACTTCTATGGGCACATACTGTGTATGTCTTGTCCTTCACTTCTATGGGCACATACTGGTGTATGTCTTGTCCTTCACTTCTCTATGGGCACATACTCGGTGTATGTCTTGTCCTTCACTTCTATGGGCACATACTCGGTGTATGTCTTGTCCTTCACTTCTATGGGCACATACTCGGTGTATGTCTTGTCCTTCACTTCTATTAGCACATACTGTGTATGTCTTGTCCTTCACTTCTATGAGCACATACTCGGTGTATGTCTTGTCCTTCACTTCTATGGGCACATACTCGGTGTATGTCTTGTCCTTCACTTCTATGGGCACATACTCGGTGTATGTCTTGTCCTTCACTTCTATGAGCACATACTCGTGTATGTCTTGTCCTTCACTTCTATGAGCACATACTCGGTGTATGTCTTGTCCTTCACTTCTATGGGCACATACTCAGTGTATGTCTTGTCCTTCACTTCTATGAGCACATACTCGGTGTATGTCTTGTCCTTCACTTCTATGAGCACATACTCGGTGTATGTCTTGTCCTTCACTTCTATGGGCACATACTCGGTGTATGTCTTGTCCTTCACTTCTATGAGCACATACTCGGTGTATGTCTTGTCCTTCACTTCTATGGGCACATACTCGGTGTATGTCTTGTCCTTCACTTCTATGGGCACATACTGCAGGTGTATGTCTTGTCCTTCACTTCTATGGGCACATACTCGTGTATGTCTTGTCCTTCACTTCTATGGGCACATACTCGGTGTATGTCTTGTCCTTCACTTCTATGGGCACATACTCGGTGTATGTCTTGTCCTTCACTTCTATGAGCACATACTCGGTGTATGTCTTGTCCTTCACTTCTATGAGCACATACTCGGTGTATGTCTTGTCCTTCACTTCTATGAGCACATACTCTGTGTATGTCTTGTCCTTCACTTCTATGAGCACATACTCGGTGTATGTCTTGTCCTTCACTTCTATGAGCACATACTCGGTGTATGTCTTGTCCTTCACTTCTATGGGCACATACTCGGTGTATGTCTTGTCCTTCACTTCTATGGGCACATACTCGGTGTATGTCTTGTCCTTCACTTCTATGGGCACATACTCGGTGTATGTCTTGTCCTTCACTTCTATGAGCACATACTCGGTGTATGTCTTGTCCTTCACTTCTATGGGCACATACTCGGTGTATGTCTTGTCCTTCACTTCTATGGGCACATACTCGGTGTATGTCTTGTCCTTCACTTCTATGGGCACATACTCGTGTATGTCTTGTCCTTCACTTCTATGAGCACATACTCGGTGTATGTCTTGTCTTTCACTTCTATGAGCACATACTCGGTGTATGTCTTGTCCTTCACTTCTATGAGCACATACTCGGTGTATGTCTTGTCCTTCACTTCTATGAGCACATACTCGGTGTATGTCTTGTCCTTCACTTCTATGAGCACATACTCGGTTTATGTCTTGTCTTTCACTTCTATGAGCACATACTCGGTGTAATTCTGATCTTCATTTTGGTTCTTTACTCGGTTAATTCTTCCACGCTCCTGCTCTATAGGCCTCCTCAAAGGATGCCCTCTTTCCCTCATTCTTTGGGCGAACAGGTCGCGCATTTAGTTACTAACTATGGGAAGGTCATGCTGATTGGTGATTTCAACTATTGGGCCAATGAAACATCTGGTGGTCCCCAATCGGCTGAACTTGCCGAGCTACTCACAGGTTTGAATCTTACACAACAGGTGACCACGGCCACTCATATCAAGGGGCATATTCTTGATCAGGTTTGGACAGTTAACATTACTATGTCCCCTGTATCAGTTTCACCGTGTACATGGTCAGATCACCATGTAATTAAATGTATTATCCATGACAATCTTTCGATCAAAACACCCTGCTCAGGAGGTGGCACACGTAGAAATTGGAATAAAATCGAGAAACCTTCATTTCTTGATTCACTTGCTAACTCTATTCCTCCCGTCAATTCTTCCATTAACTTGGCTGATGCACAGTTAACTAGCTGGCTATCGGCTGTTAGCGACAAGTTTGCGCCACCCAGGAAGATTCATGCCACTCGTCGCCATGACACCCAGAAATGGTTTTCCACTGAGTTGAAAAATCAAAAACTAGCCCTACGGCAATTGGAGAGAAAGTGGAGACGTAACTATTTATCTGAAGATAAATGGCCTTACTTAAACACCTTGAAAATATATAAAAAATCTATCCTGACTGCCAAAGCGGCATACTTTTTCTTCTAAAATCCTGTCTGCAACTAATCGCTCTAAGGAGATTTTCTCCATAGTGAATGAGTTGTCGAATCCCGACAGAATTTCAATCAAGCCTACCCCTTCCCAAACCTTTTGCAACTCATTGAATCTTTTCTTCATTGACAAAATTAAAAAAATAAAGGGGCATATTAGCAAGAAGAGGCGATAATCATCGCTAACCCTGCTTAGCGTGATTTTTTTATCGCTCGGCTATTGCTGGAATATATCGCCACGCTAACGCTGTATTAGCAACGATTAGCGCTATGGCGATGAATATTCCAGCGATAGCGGGAAATGAGCCAACATCGCTGAAAAACCAGCGATGTTGCATGGAGAAGGAAAACACCTTGCTGATACGACCCTGTGGTCGTATCAGCATAATCCACCCCCCATGTTAGATATGGCTAACACCTGCTAATTGCAGGTGTTAAATAAATGGCGATGACCCCGGTTAGCGCGACTTTTCACGTCGCTAACTGGGGCCATGGCCACCTTGCTAATAGGCGATAGGCCTGTTAGCGAGTGTTTCCCAGGTTTGTTCGTCGGAACGCCCACTTTGCATGTCATTAGCGATAAATATCGCTGACATGCAAAGCGGTAAAAACGGGCGCTAATGCCACGCAGAACTGTCTCTAACTGCTGTTAGAGACAGTTTGCTGATAGGGCGATATAAATATCGCCGCTTTAGCGGCAAAAAGTGCCGCTAAAGCGGCGATAGTGCCCTTGCTAATATGCCCCAAAGTCCAGTATCCCGGTTTGCCAAAATCTGGACTTTAGCTTGCATACCACCCGAAATCATAGCACCTTTACGCAATTCCCTATAATCTATGAGCATACCCTCGTGGATCTCCTTTCTAAAGTCAAATCTGGCTCCCCCACTGACTGCTGCCCTCCTAGCATCTTGAAGGAAATTTTTACTGCCCTCCCTAGTCCTGCTCTCAATCTTTTAAATGAGTCACTGTTCCAGGGTATCGCCCCCGCCACTTTTAAGGAGGCAATTGTCATCCCCCTTTTGAAGAAGGCGGGCGCGGATCCGCTAATTTTAACGAACTATCGACCTATCTCTCATCTTCCTTACCTAGCCAAGGTCTTGGAAGCCTATGTCACGAGATGTCTCACGGATTTCCTGGAGGAATCTGAATTTCTTGACTCCCACCAAGCGGGGTTCCGCCCGGCTCATTCTACCGAGGCGGTGATCCTTACAGTGTTGGACACTCTCCGTAGCGAGGTCGATGGTGGCTCCTCGCAGGCTCTTGTCCTGCTTGATCTCTCCGCGGCCTTTGACACGGTCGACCATAACCTTTTGGTCGACCGGGTGAGGGACACGGGAATCTCAGGACATGCTCTGGGCTGGATCACCTCCTTTTTGGAAAACCGATCCCAGGCGGTCTGTACTGCACAGTTTACTGCCCCCAGAACTAGAATTTCTTGCGGAGTCCCTCAGGGCTCCTCACTTTCTCCCCTGTTGTTTAATCTTTACCTTCTCCCTCTTGTCCAAGCCCTGAAAGAGCGTCAAGTTTGTACTTTTAATTATGCTGACGATTTTCAACTCATTTTCCCCCATCAGCAACTCCTCGGAGTCGGTCCACGCCTTTCAGTCTACCATGCTGTTCATTAGTCAGTGGATGAACAGTAACCATCTTAAGCTCAATCCGGACAAGATGGAGTTGGTTTAACAGGTGGTATTTCTACAAAATCCCTGGGGCCCTCATTTCTGGCCCAGGGAGCTGGGTCAGTCCCCTCTCCATCTAGTCTCGGCTAAGAGCCTTGGAATAATAATCAGTCAAGACCTCACTATGAAGCCCCAGATTGGGTCGGTGATCTCTACCTGTTTTTTCCAACTCAGGAAAATAAAAAGATTTGCAGATTTCTTACCCATGAAGCCCGGATTCAGGTGATTATCGCCATGGTCATGTCCCATGTCGACTATGCTAACTCGCTTTACTTTGGCATTCCCCTCTACTTATCCAAACGTCTGCAGATGGTACAAAATCAGGCCGCTCGCCTGATTGTTCATCAACCTAGGCACCATCATGTCACTCCTCTTCTGAAGAGACTTCATTGGCTTCCGGTGGTCCAGCGCTGTGCCTTCAAGGTTGGGTTCCTCATTTTTAAGTCACTCAATGGAAGAAGCCCTAAATTTGTGAACATCTTGATTAACAAGCACGTTCCCACACGCAATCTTCGCTCAGCACACAAGCTATTTTTGTCCACTCCCTCTTTTAAATTAAAGCGCACTGGTGGTGCCAGGTTTGCCATTTTGGCCCCCATGTTCTGGAACTCCCTCCCCTCTGAAATCCGTTTCTGCACCAACCTCCTCGGCTTCAGAAGCCTTCTTAAAACTTGGCTTTTCCGTCCGGCTTTTTGAATGTTCTCCAGGACTTGGGTATCAATCAAAGTAGCGCCATGAAACCTCCCCGGTGTACGTGAGCTTTACATAACATAACACAAGTATGACTATTGTAACATTGCAGTGAAAGTGATCCCTGCCTTCAATAAAGATACGTGGGACATATATGAAAGATTCCTTATTGTATATTATGTATTATGCAACTTTTACATCCCTGAAGAAGTCACTTGTGTGACGAAACACCTGTTGGCTGTGCTTCATGACGTTACTTCCTTGATGTTGTTGAAGATATCAACTTTCACGTAATAAAGACACTTGGATTCAACATATTGGATCTCGCTTTTATTGGACTACCAGACAACATTTTGACTATTTGTATTAGATTGTTTTGATAGTACTATATACAGAGTGCTGTGGTATCTTGCTATATAAATTTGGTGTGCAGTGACCTTCGGACTCACTGCTCTCAGACACCTTTGGTAGTAGAGTGTTCAGATATCTAGGTGAGGCACCTAAAGTTTTACTTTGCGTTGATATGTAATGACCCACAAAAAAATTTTGCAATTAAATAGGAGGTGCAATATAATTACCACTACTACCATTTCACTTTATATGTTTGGAATAGTGGTAATAAATCCTGCTTACTGGTGTAGGTGGATTTTACATTACTATTTTAGATAGGGGTGGGCGGTGAACTCTGCTCTGCCGGCGGAGCGTACAAAGTTTTTGCCCCTCTGGGCTCAGCTTGGAGAGCGGAGTTCGGCAAAAACTCCGCCTCCTGCCATGTAGCGGAGTTTATCAGTGCTGACCCACCCCTTCCTGCATGTTCCCTTCTGCAGATATTACTGCATGTCTTTATACTGAACTTTTACAAGACAGATTTGCTCTCAGTTGCCAGCAAAGAGTTAAAAGAACCGTTTGGCAGATCCATTAATGTTCCCTCTACTGCTCCCTCCATTTAATGCACTTAGGTTCATGTTTAGATGGCAAAAATATAGCAGCTGTGCCTCTGTGGACAATGCACATGTTTCACTGATGCAACCAATCATTTCACAGTCCAATTGTTCCCTTTGGTCTGATCCCTTATAAGAGATTCTCTCCTATGCTGTTCCTCCCAGAGGTAGTAATGTGCCGGAAGAGTGAAAGGCATAATAATGGAGTTCCAAGAATGCGGCTGTCCGCGGCCCCCGCAGGGGGCCACTCCAACGGGCGGCCCCTTTAGTGCCATTTGGGCACAAACGCCACCCACTGGCTAAGGGTTGGACTCGGGATGGAGTCCTTCGCCTTGGCGCGCTAGGTGCGTCACTTCCGGCGAACAGAGGTCGGGGGAGGGTACTTATACCTCCCCCCACCTCTCTGGCGTCCTCTTTGCGCCAGACACGCTGTTGTGTGGGTCGTTTGAGGAACACGCCGTCGTTGGGGTTTCGCGTCGGGAACAGCGCGGGAGCACATTTGATAGAGTAAGTCGCCCAGCTCACCCCCCACCCATTGTATTGGGTCCCCGGGCGGGGCAGTAGAGTGTCCCCTGCCTCCACAGCTATGCAGCTGTTGCCTGTGCCGCGTAGAGGCGGTGCCGGGGCCCAGGCGGGGGGGGATGCAGGCGTGGCTAGCAACCGAGGATCCTGCGGGGGGTTCCAAGGTTCCCGGCAGGTTGGGGGGGTCATGGGCCTGCTTAGTGGCACCGGGCCCTGAGTGCTCCAGCACACGCTTGCCGGGATCACGCAACCACGACGTGCCTAACATGATTAGGTTGTGCTCCTGGGTTGCGTCTGCGGCTAGGGTGTCTCTCTCATAGGCATTGTGGGAAGGAAACGCTCGTGTCGAGCCCCGGGGTCTGGCGCGCGCCGTTCTCTCGCGGGCTTGTGGGGTAGTGCGAGTGAAGCGATGGTTTCGCTTTCCTGTTTCTGTGGTCGCGCACCACTCCCTCCAAGGTCACGGGCCTGCTCTCGGTGTTCGCCCTTGTGCCTTCCACCCTGAGCGTCGCTGTGGCCTAGTGGTGATGGCCTCAGCGTCTTGCATTCAAGGTTGTGGGCCCAAACCCATGCGTTTAGATGGGGCTCCGAGGCTTTACATGGATGGCCAGTTTGTTCGCGATGATTGAGCACCGCAGGCGGGACCATGTGCGCTTTATATACTTTTAGCTCGTGCTCTTTAACACGGGCGCCGTGTTAGGTTAGCGTCGACGGAGCGTGACCTCTTTAATTAAACGTAACACGCAGATTGTAGCTCAGTTTGCTAGTTGCATGAGCCACCGCACACTGGGGATGTCTGTGTGTGATCCCTGATCGAGAACACCAGGAGCGCGCAGGACAATGTTTTGTTATTGGGCTCGGTTTAACAGCTGCAGGGCAGGGCGCTCCTTGCGGGACTGGGATCCCGGTTGGGACCCCGACCGTTCCGATTCAAATTTGGCTGTTGCTTTGCAAGGTGCACATGTTCGAGTGGCGGGCTGCGCTCCTCGTGGGGAGGGGACTCCGATTGGGATTTCCGCCTGTTTCGAATGCTAGTTGTATTGTGAATAGCAATGTGCACAGGTTCCATCAAGCCATGATGTGTTAATTTATTTATGCAATTATGTCTCCCTTCCATTACCGCAAATTAAGTGCAACGCTTGGACTGCATCACGGGCGCCTCCTTACAGTTTTCCGTTGGTTATGTTATGTTAAGATAACTTGTAAAGCGCGCAGCTGCCCCAGCAACGGGGCGTCCCGGCGCTGAGCAAAATTGAGACTAAACAGCGAGTATCCCTCCTAAAAGAAGACAGGAAGGGCCAGGGAAGACATGTGGGTCAAAAGAAGGGGGACCTAATGAGGGAACAGATGGGTCTTTAACGCTTTTCGGAAGGTCAGGTAGTTGTCCATGCTCCGGATGTGAGACGGAAGATCATTCCAGAGCTTGGCAGCCAGAACACGGAACGAGCGACCACCAGCACGGGCCCTCTTCACGCGTGGTATAGAGACCAAATGTTTGCCTGCAGAGCGCAAATGACGCGAGGGAGTGTAGGTCGAGAGCAGGCCAGATATTATACCAGAGGTGGGGGATTTCAGGATCTTAAAAGCAAAGCAGAGCGATTTAAACTCCACCCGCCTCTCCATTGGCAGCCAGTGTAGCCGCCGAATGGTGCTAGAGGTGGGGCAGCGACTGGGCATGGCAAGAAGAGTTCTGGCGGCGACATTCTGGACCCTCTGAAGTCTTGAGATCTCGGTCTTATTGACCCCAAGATAGAGCACGCTGGCATAGTCCAGGCTAGATAGGACAGATGCATGCACAATGGTCTGCCGGATGGAGGGGTCAAAGAAACCCAACATGGGTCTGAGACTGCGCAGAATGCCAAGACATGTCGCCGCCACCCTCTTAGTTTGAGCTTGGAAGCTCAGCGCCGAGTCAACCCATACGCCCAGATTTTTCACCACCTTTTGGAGTGGGGGGTCCCAGGGAGGAGGGCCACCAATGCCCGCTCCACAGCTCATGATCCTTCCCGACCAGCAGGACCTCAGTCTTGCTGGCGTTGAGCTGTAGGCAATTGGCAGTCAGCCACTCTGCTACATCCGCCAAGCCACTTTGAAACTTGGCCGCATCATTTTGGCAGTCATTGGAGAGGGCGACTACAAGTTGGGTGTCATCTGCATATGACACGATCGTCAACCCTCTCCTTTTGGCTAGTGTGGCCAGCGGCTGGACATACAAGTTAAAAAGTGTAGGGCTTAGCGCAGAGCCCTGTGGGACCCCCTGTTTGATGGGATACACTCTAGATGAAAAAGGGGGAGCCGAAACTTGGAAAGACCTGTCTGAGAGGAAAGAGGTGAGCCAGGTCAGGGCAGCACCCGCAATGCCGGCCTCCTTCAGTCTTTGAATCAGGATCTGGTGCGAGACCATATCAAAAGCGGCACTGAGGTCCAATAGGATCAGTGCCGAGGTCCGTCCCTCATCCAGAGCTGCTCTCAGATGTTCAGATACAGCTAGGAGGGCTGATTCAGTGCTAAGGCCGCGGCGGAAGCCACACTGAGAGGAGTCCAGAATGTGATTTTCCTCCAGATAGTTAGACAGGATAGAATTGACATGTGCTTCGGTGATTTTAGAAATCCAAGGCAGCAAGGAGATAGGGTGGAAGTTCTCCAGTTTAGTCGGGTCTAACGTGGGCTTCTTTAGAAGCGGCATAACAACGGCCTGCTTCCATGACCTAGGGACAATGGCCCTGGCCAGATACAGGTTGATGACCTGGCCCAGCGGTGTAAGTAGAACAGATAGTAATCTCCTCAGATGTTCCGGCTTCATAGGGTCAGTTGGGGAACCAGATTTAACCTTCCTGCAGAGTGTAGTAAGTGCTTCTTCAGTAATGGGTGGAAAGATGGCTAATATATGGGCGGAGGGGGATGGATCCTCGGAATCACTACCCAGAACCGTCGAAGGGAAGGTTTTGTAGATGTTTTCCACCTTGTTTATGAAAAAGGTGGCTAGGTCCTCACAATGCTCGTTAGACTTGACTGTGGGTGCCTTAGGTGCCCCAGCGTTTTTTAGGTTAGAGATGATGGAGAAGATCTTCTTGGTGGGATTCTGACTATTTCTGATCTCCTCCGAGAAATAGAAAGCCCGTGCTTTCTGAACAGCCCTGTGGTATTTTTTTATGGCGGATTGATAATGGCCTTTCAGAGTGATATCAAAATCTCGCCTCCACTCCCGTTCCAGCCGTTTACACGCTTTGCACATGGTGGAGAGGTTGCCATTGTACCAGGGGTTGGACTTGGTACTTCGTCCCTTCGACCATTTGGCCGGGACCATAGCATCCAGCGGAAGCCTTAGCCAGTCGATGAAAACATCACTGGCCGAGTCAGGCTCGTCTGGCCAGCAGGGCATACTAGATGAGAGAGAGGTGCAGAGCTGGTCAAAGTTTAATTTATGCCAGGGACGGCAGTAAATAACGGTCCATTCTATGAGGTGTAGCATTGGACTAATGCGACATATTGCCACGGAGCGGTAGTGCCTTATTCAATTTAACACGTGGCGATGGTTCATATTGTAGCGCGAGGTGTGAGTCTTTTACGTGCGCATCGTTGTCACAGGTGCCCATATTTAACTAATGGTGAGCCGTATAATTGGGCCAAAGTATTACCCTGTTGTGCTACATTAGTTTGGCAGCCACGCAATTGCGCCCAGGCTTTGAAATATTGCGGAGTGAGTAGCCACGATTTGAATTGGCTGGTTGGGCCTGCTAACCCGACGGGGTTTTACGGTGGGTACGGGGCTGGTCCGGGGCACCCTTGGTCGCAAGCAAGCGCGTGTGCGCATCAGAGCGGGCTAGGGCGGGGGAGTCCTCAGCCCGATGGCATGCAGGGGGCAGCGCGTTTAGACAATAGCGGTTCCGGCTGGCGGGGCCACCACTCATGCACTTTGGAAGTAAGCAAATGAGCTAGACACTGTTAGGCTGATCAGAGGGAGACTTGTGTTTGCGCCGCCAGGTGCGCGGCCGATGCTGGTTCAAGGTCTGTGCTTGCACGGCGGGCTGCCACGGTGCAAGCGGGGACAGGGTGGGCGCGCGTCCTGCGGGGCAAGGGCTGCTGATGCTTGCTAGGTCCGTGGGCGCTCGTAAGGGGGGTTACGGTTAGCGCGCGCCACTTATACAGCAGCACTTGCCCTGAGCCCTGCGGAGTGTGTGTGTGCGGGCCTCACCTGGAGCAGCTGAGTGGGCTCCTTAACCATGTCACGGAAGCAAAGTCTACACCCAGATTAAAGACGGCCCTTGATAGAGAGTCTTTACGCCATAGGAGGGGTGTAAGGCACGCCAGTGGGGGGAGTATGACCTCCGCGTGGGCACAGTGACCAGTGGACTGTACACTGTCTAATGTTTTCCGGTTGCTAACGTACCAATTGAAATAATGATCCATCAGAATTGTTTCCCAGTACAGGCCTCAGGCGTGGTGAGGTTACACCTCAGGGAGGGCAAGTACCAGGTGTTGGACAGGTGCCCCCGCTGAGCCATTCCTCATGCCTTGCTGATGTCATGATGTATTACAGGGTCCCGCCGGCGGATAGGTCATCGAGAGGCTCCGGTAGTTTGGAGCAGTCAGGGTAAGCGTATGTCACTGTAAGCTGGCCACCTGGCACGGGCCGCGCCGGCCGGGGGTCCACAATGGGAACACAGGGCCTACTGGTCTTAAGCCGACTGCTGGGGTCAGGCTGAAGGGTGAGGGCCGAGCTCCTCTGCTGACGATAAAATTTTAACTGTCTTCACAGCTAGGGACAGCCCAGGATCCACTCATAGAAGTCGGTCGTTCGGGACCAATAAGGAGGTTCGGGTCACAGGGACAAGCAGGGATTGGTGAGGGATTATTGCAACATGAGTGCGACCCAATCAGCATGGCTTGGGCAAGTTGCGCCGCCATGGGGGAGGGAGCGCTTACTCGGGCGTGCTGCCCAAAAACGTCGCCCCCCCTCCCCCTTTGTTTCCTCCTGGTCACGCCGTCAGGTCATGTCGCGGGTGCCCTTGCGGTCCCTGGTCTCGCTGGATACGTTGTTGTCCACCTGCTTTGTGTTGCGGGGTGCCTTGAGCCTGGTGGCAGCATAGGTCGTCGGTGATGTATGATGGTGAGTCGGAGGCCCGCGTTGACATGATACTCGAATAAAGTTTTCGATAGTGTTGATGAACTCCACAACACATTTCATCACTGAATACCCTTCATAGTGTTCTGTCGTAGCCTTGTTCTGAAATGTGCTGGGGTAGCTGGCATGGGTAGGTTGGATATGCACCGTATCATTGTTTGATTTAGCTCCCAAGAAAGTGTCATTCATAGTCTTTTGAATGTCACTCACAGTTGCACTGAAGTGATGAAAATGTCACACATAGCAATCTGAAACCTGGGCAGCTATGGATGGGGGCGGCTAGCTCTCGGTTGGCTATGCAACTGAGCTATAATTGTGGCTTATTTCACCTTATGCAAATAGAAGCGCTGATTAGCCAATAGATGGGCTTGTTGTAGGTAGTGCTCCTTTTGTAGTAAATATAGGGATGCAATGACATGTGCTGAATATGTAATGTAACTGGCGCTCATGTATAGCGTTTCAATACCTTTGCGTTCACATACACGTTACATTTAATTAATTAATATGTAATTCTCAATGCGCGTTAGATTAACGCTATGAATGGCGGATCGGTCAGGGCTCTCAGGGAGCGGAATACCTAGTAAATGCGCTGTGTGCCGGTGGCCGGTCTGAATGCCGTAGTCATTGCCTGAGCAGGCTAGGTAGCCCTGCAGATTAGTTTTAACTCTTAAACAATCCTTGAAGCTTGCTCAGGGCTCCCTCAGCTCTGTTGGTGTTTGTTCATATTGGCCAGGTCCTTCGGGAACTCTTCACCGCTGTGTCCGGGAACAGGTGGAAGGTGTACACCGCTTTTAGCACCTATGCTAAGCAAAGATTTCAGCTTAAGTGTTGAGGGTGATATAATGTTCCCTGGTCTTTCTGAAGGGCACCATAGGGTAGGATGACCCAGCGGCAAGGAGCAGCTAGGGTAGTTTATGCGTACATTATCGACCATGCAGCCAAGTATGCATCGCGGGGCTCTGCTCACACTAAAGTGGGCCAAGATCACACAAAGCATAGGATGAGAGTGCGGTGTCAGTCATATATGGCAATTTATGAGAATATGCCAGAGGTAGCGACTATGACATCACAGACTTGATTTCAGTTTTGCGTTGCGGGGCGTCTGCCTTGGTAGTAACCGGACAGGGTGCCCTGGGTGGGGCAAAACAGTATATCAGTTTGGGGTTGACTATTGGTGCGTAAACCAATTTGTACGGCCAGGGTGCCATAAAGTGAGAAGGCCACTTGGGGGCAGTGTTTCTCACTTTGGCTGCACATGAATGAATAATGTCTTCATTCACTAATACCAATAATGGGCAGCGCTCCATCCTTCCCAGCATGGTAGACCAAAGCGGTCTGATATGTCCTTTGACCTTGATGAGCGATTCATTCAATGCTTTTCTTTAAAAGAACTATTCTCGCCAACTTTTAATTCAGTAGTTTGGATGGCGCCCAGGTCTCGAATCCATCAATATTTCTTTGACGATCTGGTGACTCGCATTTAAGGGGATGTCCATGGTTCTTTGCGTGGTTAATTAATGTTTCTAGTACACAAAGACATCCGTTGCTTAAGGCCTCACGCTCCCATTGCTTCACCCTTGGTTTGGTCGTCCATAAGGGGGTCAGTCACTTACGTATAAACCGTCGGTTGGCTACGTTAGAAAGACTTTTCTGACTACTGAGCTGCAGGATGGTGGCCCGATTGACCTAGTGAGTTATGTAATCCCTGTGATGTCATGATGAGGTTTGGTAGCACAGGGTAATAGGGGCAGATGGTACTAAGTTCCTCTTGTATGGCCGATACGAAGGGTAATTAAAATAAACTGGTATGGAGTCTCTTCTGCAGTGTGCCACTGTGGGAGTGTGGTTGGCACATTAAATTTACACTGCCTCTGGGATAAGCCAAAGTCTCTGCCTAGCCACCTAAGGGGTGGGCAGGTGTCAGCCTAAGTGTGTGCTCCCTTCTCCCGACTAGAGAGGTGGGTTCGGCCAGGCTTAGGTGCATACCCTAGCCAACTAGAAACTCCATTTACAACATTGGTAGAGAATGCCTAGGAGTGGTTTGCAGTCCATCTGCAACCGCCCCACAGGGCGCATGTTTTAGGCCACAAGGTTTGTGGGGGGCTCTTGTGGGGAGCCTGGTGAAGAGCTAAGGTCAGGCTAGGATGTCTCGTGCTTTCACCGCACTGTTGAGTCCCAGTAACGAGCGGATTCTATCAGGGTGAGCTGGCTGTGGGTCAGGAAGCGCCAAGGCATCAGTAGCACTGAGCGGCTTACAGCCAGAGGCGGTATCCGAGGAAGGGGCATCTGTTAGATTAGAGCCCTACTCAGAGGTACCGCCTTAAGTGCTTGGAGGGCTGTTGGCACCGCCTTTCAATGGAAGCCATTGTCTAGCGGGCCGCTCTGAGCAGAGCATTTGCAGGCGTAAGTAACAGTATCAGCAGCCTGTTCAAATGTGCTTCTTTCACTAATTTACTCAGATAACTGGGACAGGAAGTAAGGCGGGCTGGATAACTCTTGCTTCTACCTGCATTGGCACATCTTGTCAGGAGGGATTGTCAAAGGGATTGCACTTCAGCCAGGTAATGTGAGCACCCATCCACACCAAGCCGATTGTTATGGTCACCCTGGGACGCATTTACACAGCCCAGCAGTAGGCCCTTGTGGTTGTCAGTGCCATGAATTACTAAATTGAACCGAACAGGAGGCGTGTCCGTGGGTTACACCAGCAGAAGTTTGGGGAGAGCTAGACTCCACACATGGTCAAGGTGTAGGTTTAAGTAGGTTTAACCAGGGGTTCGATGCTACACGAGGGCATCGCCGCGTTGTGGCCAGAGCACGGGCATTGGGTGTTTCCCAGGGGGCAGCAAGTGGAGGCAAGGCTCTTTCAAAATCTGGCACAAGAACACAAGGTAGTCAGGGCCAACTTGTCTGTTGGGTGACTTGTGTAGGCAGGGTATGCCCAGACGTGGGTCCCTTGCTCACTTTGCCACTGGATTCAAGATAGCCTGGCTGATGACGGCTGTAAGCCAGAAACAGGTCCCAGGATGCTTGTTTCCGGTCCAGGGAAGACATGGCTTGGCAGTTCGGGCTGGACTGTTCCCATGAGGCACAGGGTCAGACTGATTTGCATATGGCCATGTCTGAACTGGGGTGGCGGAGTGAGCTAAAGAATGATGATGGATTAAACCCAGATCAGTTGACTGGGGGTGAGTGCTTGCAATGTTCAACACTCCGTCCATCATCCCCTTTGGTTTTGCTATGACTTGTGTAGGCACCTGTGTAGTTGTCACTCCACGAAGGGGTGAGTTGTCTCCAATAGTGGGAATAACACATATATGTGTGTCTCTGGCCTTACAACTGTGTGGAGCCTGTCTCATTTAGAGGTACGCCCAGGTGAAAATTGCGTATTTTAGGTTTGCATGACCAATGCGGTTTGTGGTATCTCCTAGCGGACCCACCGAAGGTGTACTGCAGCTAAACAGGGAACCGGGAATCTTGGTTTCCGTCACTTTGGCAGGTTTAAAGCATGCAGGGTCAGAGATGGACAGTAGGTACTGTGCATCTGTGATCCGACGACAGTTAGGCAAGCGGGGTGCGCTGCGTAAGTTGTAATTGCACGAAAGGGTGAGGTGTCTCCAATAGTGGGTTCAAGACATATATTGTTTCAAACCAGCTTTGATACCATTAAGGTGTTCACCAGGGTTTAGCAATCAAAAGGGTTTGTGCAACCGTCTGGTCAACGGGGGAAGTAAGTGCCCCCAGAACCTAGGGTAGGTGACAAGTTGCTGCAGTTAAGCTCAAATGCCCGCCCGGTTAGCTATGGTAGCCTCGCTGGGTGGTGACGCTGTCAGGCAACATAGTGTGCTGCCGTCCCAAGAAATGGGGAAACAAGGTGTCAAGCACAAAAGGCTACTATGTAAAAGAACATTTGGCACGTCCAGTGATCAACAAGGATTAAAATTTAACTGAGCAGGTAATTTTCCACTGCTGGGGTTGCCCTGGGGTGGGCAGTGTGAACGCCTCTGCCCCCCTATTCGGCAATATTCGCGGATGAGGGTAAAGTAGGACTTAGTCAACCCTTAATGTTAGGCACCATATCGCAAACAGTGCGCACTGTATGGAATCGGACAGATTCTCTTAGCTGGTATGCCCAGGGGGTTTCACCGGAGGGAGTTGAGCGGGCGAAATTCCCATAAGGAATAAGGGATGCATGGCAAGGGCAGGAGGGCACCCTTGATCATTGGCACATTTTCTAGTTATGACCATTCCCATGCGTCATGATTTAGAAAGCTAAGGGACGGTGCAAATGTTAAGCACAATTCTCCTCGCCCGAATAGCCAAAGTAGGCAGGCGGGGTTGGGAGCGGTTACCTAACAAGTGGGCTGCGGTCCCATAGATGGGGGACACAGGTGTCCAGGCACACACGATGCGAGAAGGACGGCAACTAGGTGAGATCAGCAAATAGATGGGGCAATGTGAGCCTTGGTGTCTGAACGCGTCCCACCCAGAGTTGGCACGGGGCTAGGTCATGTGAGGCAGTGGAACTTTTCCGCAGGAGGGTGAATAGGTCTTGGCACAGGTTCACAGGCCAGAAGGTTCTTTGGTTTCATCAGACACTAGCTGATCCAGGCTAACGTCAAGGGCTATTGTGATTTAGATGGGGTTCATCTATCCCCAATAGGGAGGGATCTCTTCCCTTAGATTTGCAGGAGGCCTGGAAATGAGCGGTCGCATGTGTGAAATGTGCTGTTTTGGTGAGATCAGCAACTACATGGGTCAATGTGAGCTCTGGTGGTCTGAGATGATCCCCCGCAGAGCACGGAGCTAAGTCAGAGGAGGCCGTTGAACATCCCTGAAAGAGGGAACTGTTCATGGCGTAAGTTCGCAGACCAGAGGGGTCTGGGTCTCATCAGACACGAGCTGATCCAGGCTAATGTTAAAGGCTACTTTGCTAAAGATGGGGTCCATTGTCACCATTGCCATCCAGGCGTACGCCTAGTTTAGGTTGACAAACATGGGGTGCATTTGTCACAGGTGGACACTTTCCACTGGACATGCACGAGGCCCTAGAAAGCAGGTTGCAGGTCGGAAATGAGCTGTTTTGGTGGGGGGGCTCTCGCGGCGACGGGGGCCACCTCCAGAGCTGTGGCGGAGATACAGGGCGATCTGGAAGCAGACGGGTACAGTAAGGGTACCTCTGCGGCAGACGGGTACAGTAAGGGTACCTCTGCGCGGCTCAGTAAGGGTGCCAGAGCCAAAGACCAGGAGCCTCAGGGCAGGTTCCTGGAAAACCGCGACGGCGCCCCGTTAGTCCTTCGGGCGGTTGGGGGCCTGACCAACCGGGGGTTTGCCCTGCTATGCTCCGCCCCAAAAAGGGCGTGAGTAATAAGAGACCAACGTGTCACGTGATCTGGAAGAGGATCACCAAAGGTGTAGCACTATCTGGGTGTCGTCCCACAGTGCTGGCTCATCAGGCGGGCGGGGGCAGCATAGGTTGGTACAGCTGCCCGCCCTTGGATCGCCTGTAAGATAACCCACCATATTGCATACTTTTGTATGGAATAAACCTGCAGCAATATTTTCCCAGAACAAAGTTGTCTTGTGTATTTATTTATTCTTGCTTGCTCAGACTGTGGGTGGGGGAAGTTGCCGATAATGGCACTATGCGGCTGTCCGCGGCCCCCGCAGGGGGCCACTCCAACGGGCGGCCCCTTTAGTGCCATTTGAGCACAAATGCCACCCACTGGCTAAGGGTTGGACTCGGGATGGAGTCCTTCACCTTGGCGCGCTAGGCGCGTCAATTCCGGCGAACAGAGGTCGGGGGAGGGTACTTATACCTCCCCCCACCTCTCTGGCGTCCTCTTTGCGCCAGACACACCGTCTCCCACCCTACCGCTTACCCGGCGTGGGGTTGGCAGGCAATGTACGTAGAACTTTGTAATGTTTTCTTTTTTCGTTGCAGGCGGAGTTACAGGGCGATCTGGAAGCAGACGGGTACAGTAAGGGTAGCTCTGCGGCAGACGGGTACAGTAAGGGTACCTCTGTGCGGCTCAGTAAGGGTGCCAGAGCCAAAGACCAGGAGCCTCAGGGCAGGTTCCTGGAAAACCGCGACGGCGCCCCATTAGTCCTTCGGGCGGTTGGGGGCCTGACCAACCGGGGGTTTGCCCTGCTACGCTCCGCCCCGAAAAGGGCGTGTGTAATAAGAGACCAACGTGTCACGTGATCCGGAAGAGGATCACCAAAGGTGTAGCACTATCTGGGTGTCGTCCCACAGTGCTGGCTCATCAGGCGGGCGGGGGCAGCATAGGTTGGTACAGCTGCCCGCCCTTGGAACGCCCGTAAGATAACCCACCATATTGCATAATTTTGTATGGAATAAACCTGCAGCTTCGATGCTATCTTGCCCCCGGGTGGGCCAAGTCCCGGGGGCATGCGGGGGGTGGGTTTATAGTTTATGGGGGGGGCCTCTAAGGCCCTCCCGCAGCCCCGGGGACCGCCACCCCCCGGGGCTTCTTTTTTTTAATTGTAATAACCTGTGTGGGGGGGGGCTCAAGCCCCCCCACATGCCCCGGGGACCGCCACCTCCCCGGGGCACTAAGAATTTTAAAATGGGGGTCCGTTTCGGACCCCCGAAGCCCCGGGGACCACCACCTCCCCGGGGCTTTGCAGAAGTGGGGAGGGGGGCCACGTGGCCCCCATCCTGGAGCCTGTGGTGGGCCTGGGGACCGCCACCCCCCAGGGCCGGCTCCTGCAGTGTCCCGGGGTGCCTACCCCCGGGACACCGCTGTTTGCAATGGCAGGACGGGAGCCTTGCGGCTCCCGTCCTGTCATTGCAAACTTGCTTTGCTTCAATGAAGCAAAGCAGATTGCTTTTCCATAATGCCGGCTCCCGCAGGAAGCGGGGAGCCGGCGGGACCGTGCGGGGATTGGGGACCCCCCCACGGTCCACAACGAGTGGCCAGGCTCCGGGGGATGGGGTCCCCGGGGCCATTAGTGGCCCGGGAGGAGGGCCACGCAGCCCCCCTCCCCAAGAAGAATTTTTATTTTTTTATTTTTTAAAAACATAAAGGCCGGCCCCGGGGGATGGGGTCCCGGGGCCTTAAATGGCCTGAGGAGGGGGCCACGCAGCCCCCTCCAAATATTTAATTTTTTTTAAAAAGAGGGCATGCCCGGGGGATGGGGTCCCCGGGGCAAATAGAGGACCAGGGAAGGGGGCCACGCGGCTCCCTTCCAGTTTTTTTATAATTAAAAAAAAAAAGAAAATCCTCAGGCCCCGGGGGATGGGGTCCCCGGGGCCAAAAGTGGCCGAGGGAAGGGGGGCCCACGCAGCCCCTTCCCATACAAAAAAAAAAAAAGACCGGCATCGTGCCGGAGGCCCCGCCCCTCCCTGCAGCAGTCTGCAAACGCGCCCCCTGGTGCGTTTTAAGAAGGGAAGTAATTCCCCTTGAATACTGGGGTCCCTGGGGGCCAACTAGCCCACCAGGAACCTCCAGTATGCGCCAGGGAGCTGTGTTGCAGAGAGGTGTTCAGAGGCCACGCCCCTTTTACACCTCTCTGCAACGCAGCTCTGTGGCGCTTTTGGAGGTACATGGTGGGCTAGTTGCACTCCAGGGACCCTCAGGATTCAAGGGGACTTAATCCCCCAACTTAAAACGCACCACGGTGCGCGTTTGCACAGTGGTGAAGGGAGGGGGCGGGGCTTCAGGTGACATGTGTGCAAACAGGCCCTGTGGCGCGTTTTAAGATGGGGAATTAAATCCTCTTCAATCCTGAGGGTCCCTGGGGGCCAACTAGCCCACCAGGTATGTCCAGAAAGCGCCACAGAGCTGCGTTGCAGAGAGGTGTAAAAAGGGGCGTGGCCTCTGAACACCTCTCTGCAACGCAGCTGCCTGGCGCATACTGGAGGTACAGGGTGGGCTAGTTGGACCCCAGGGACACTCATGATTCAAGGGGACTTAATCCCCCAAATTAAAACGCGCCACGGGGCGCGTTTGCACAGTGGTGAAGGGAGGGGCGGGGCTTGAGGTGACATGTGTGCAAACAGGCCCCGTGGCGTGTTTTAAGTTGGGAGATTAAGTCCCCTTCAATCCTGAGGGTCCCTGGAGTCCAACTAGCCCACCAGGTACCTTCAGTAAGCACAACAGAGTTGCGTTGCAGAGAGGTGAAAAAGGTGCGTGGCCTCGGAACGCCTCTCTGCAACTCAGCTCTGTGGTCCTAACTGTAGGTACCTGGGGGGCTAGTTGGGCCCCAGGGACACTCAGGATTCAAGGGGACTTAATCCCACAACTTAAAACGTGCCACGGGGCGCGTTTGCACACATGTCACCTCAGGCACCCCCTCCCTTCACCACTGTGCAAACGCGCCCTGTAGCGTGTTTTAAGAGGTAGTTTTAATCCCCCTGCCCTATTATGTACTAGGGACTTACAGAGGAGGTCATGCTAATCACAGGGGTACCCCAGCGCATAGTGTTCCCTAGTGTATGTAGGTGTTTTAACTGTATTCTAAGTGTGTTTTAGCAGAGCACTGGCTATGGTTAGTCAGAGTCAGTTACCACCAGTACACGTTGGAAAAAGTTGTGGGCACAGGATGATTTTGGAACAAGGCCTCTTTCTGCTCCTCTGTTGGTTCTTTCTGCACATCTTTTGCTTCTTCCTGCACTTTTCTTCGTCTTTGTGGACTTCTGTTGCTTCTTTCTGCATTTCTTTTGCTTCTTTCTGTGGGTTTTTTCTTCTTTCTTCACATGTCCTACCTCTGTAGGCATAGTTAGAAACTAGCATTTAAAAAACCTTTGAAATTCACTTAAAAAACCATAGGTTTCAGGCACGTTATAGTTAGAAATTAGCATTTAAAAAACGTTTGAAATTCACTGAAAAAACCATAGGTTTTAGGGACAGTTATAGTTAGTTGGACATTTCACTCGTACAAAACCCGTGAAATTCCCCTGTTATAGTTAGTTCAGCTAACTATAACTCGCACCCCCGCAATGCACTGCTGATGACATCACATATTACATCACTCATGACATGTTCAGTGACATCACTGATGACATCACTGATGACATCTCAAATGACATCACTGATGACATCACTGATGACATCATCCATGTGATAATTTGATGCATCTTCTCACACCCTAATATAACTTTTGATACACCCACTGTAAATTACAGACTGCCTTTGTCAAAACCATAGACACTCCAACACCAATAACTACATACACACTCACTGATTCTTAGGTCTACACACACATCCACTCACTCACCTCTACAGTCACTCATACTTACGGTCACTCAGTACAGGACTTTCATATGCACTTATACACCTACATAGACACTCACACACCGCCACTCATCCATAGAGGTACTCACACACCTAGTCAGTCATGCAAATAATTAATCACACTGCCATTTACTCACCTATACAGTTATACACACACCAGCTCACTTACTCATACAAATACTAGCACATTCTTACGCTCTTATACAATCACTGATACAAGTACACACTCATCCATACAGCCACTCTCACAATCACACACTCTCACTTATAGCCATTTATATACTCCAACACACATATATACTGCCTTTGACATATTAGTTACTCACACATCTACCACTAAGATATACATTCACTCACTAACACACCCATACACACACTCACCCACCCATACAGTCCATCACAGATGCACTCTTGAAACCATGCACCCAGTGAATCACACACTCACACATCTATGCGCACTCACACACACCCCACCCACACAAACACTCAGGCACCCATACAGATACTCAGACAACCAATCAATAACCCATTTAACTAAGCAAGACGGTGAGGGTAAAACCTGTGTGTACTGAAGGTAAATCACCCAAAAGTATCTTCCTAGTAGTTAATCCACAACGCTCAACTTCTCATGGCCCACCGTCCCAGGCACCATTAACACAAAATTGTACAATAAGGAAGGAGCGTTCAATATATATACAATTAATCTGGGAATTCTAATTTTCCCTTTTTCCAAAGTTCAATACAGTCGTCCCAACAGAAAAATCATCGTAAGGTATACTTCTTGTATAATGTTCTTTATTTCACATCAAATCAATGTAATCCAACTTGAATATAGTTATTGTAAAACACAGCCAACGCGTTTCGTCCCCCTCAGGGACATCATCAGGGCTGTAAAGCAAAAAATATATTTTTTTTTGTAACATAAAAATTTCATTTTTTCACAAATTTTCCAAAAACAACATACAATATAACCCAAATGACAAGATGGCACCATCCCACCAATAGTATTCATATTCTGCCTATTTAACAATCTATATACATATACCCAGAACAATTGATCGGTGAACGTCTAATGATCCCTACAAAAGGAGTGCAACATTATAAAATGATATTCATAAATCGCAGGTCTGACATATTACACTAACTGATAATAACAGCCCCCTACTCTCTTAATTAATGATTTAAATAATTATCATTGCAAATTCACTCTATTCCGCTCACCTTTTTCATCTATTCATCCAAATTATGTACTCCAAAAATTAAACTCGTTCATCAATCCATATAACTTCCCAGAAGAGAAATTCTTTTTCTTCTTCTTCTTATTCTCCTGGATCCCTTTGAATATCTAAATCTAAATCTAAAATACCAAAATATATATAGGTTATCCTCACAACACCAGTAATTACATAATCCCTAATCACCACCCTCAGTTCAAATATTCCCCTCTATCTCATTCCATACCTTCAAAATCAAATTGGTTTCATTCCAAAGCGTCCTCCATCCGGCCCGATAAATCCGGAATGAATTCCACAACCCGTACGCCATCCAGTTTTAAAGTATCCACTGAGCAATCAGGCGCATTTAAGCAACCACCAATCATATTGCACCTAACTTCAATCACAGGTGTTCTCTTTCTGGTCCACCGGTGACATCAGCGTCACAAATTGACCAATCAAATTCAAGCTCTTCAAGTCACTATTCAAACTAGTCCTCTACGTACCAGCCTCCTGTTTCTGTAACCACCAATCATACAGCACCTGTCTTTAATCGCTGGCGTTCCCTCTCTGGTCCACCGATGACATCAACATCATAAATTACCCAATCAGGTGTGAATTTGACAAATAAACATTTGCACCAGTCCCCCATGTTCCGGCCTACTATTTCAGCAACCACCAATCATAAGACACCTATCCTGAATCGACGGGTGTTCTCTATCTGGTCCACCGGTGACAACAGCAACTCAAATTACCCAATCAGCTGGGAGTTTAGCCAATAAATATTAACACTAGTCTCCCATATACCGACCTCCTATTTCTGTAACCAGATGACATCAGCGTAACGAATTGTCCAATGAAATGTGAGTTTTTCAAGTAACCATCTCACTACAGTCAAATGTTCACTTAATTTGCGCGCAGCCATCCTGCTTCATTGTCTCCAATAATTTTCTTGATTCGCCCAATACTTTTAAATATCTAACCTGCAAAATTAGAAATGCAAAATTAACCCAACAGAGATTCTCTCTTATTCCTACCACACAATCAGCTGTAAAACCTACCATTCCCAGCTTGTCCTACGACTATTTTCTAGAAGGAAAAAACACTAACCCTACTGACCTTGACTTCTGACCCCCCTAAAATGGCATCAATCTAAAAAATAATGCAATTCAGTATCGGTATTTAACCCCAAGGAAACAGATCTGCATTTACTGATCCATCTGGCTTCAGCCTGTCGAATCTTCAGTTCCCAGTCACCTCCTCTAATCCCTTGTACAATTCTCTGAATCCCATGGAACCTAAAGTCTTGTTGTGCATTATGTTGCTCCTTCATATGCACATACAAGGGTGATCTCATATCCTGATTGATAATCGAACGTCTATGTTCCTGAATCCTTACTTTCAAATTCCTTTTGGTGCTGCCTATATAAATTCGATTGCAGGCACAAATGATAACATAAACCACACCAATGCTATTACAATTAATGAATTCCTTAATGAGATAACGTTTCTGGGTGTTATACCTAAAGTCTTTTATCTTATTCATACTCAAAGCACAAACATTGCAAGAGCCACAAGCGTAAAAGCCTTTAGGCGACGGTGGTAACCAATTCAAATCCCCTCTGCCCGTGGGTTGAATATAGTTCTTTGTAACCATTTCCTTGATAGTTGGACACCTTCTGTAAATTACCAATGGCTTATCTCCTACCAAATCAAACAAACCTGGTACTCCCTTTAATAAATTCCAATTCCTGCCCAAAACCTTAACAATCCTATCCTTCTGTACACAGTGAGTAGTGATCATAGCCATGCGTTCCTGGGACTCTTTTTCACCTTCTGCACCAAAGTGGATTCCCTATTGATTTTTGTCACTCTTCCTCTGGCAATCCCCAGATCTCTCCTCTTATATCCCCTGTTTGTTAGTCTGTTTTGAAGGTTATCCAATTCCCTTTGAAATCACTCTCCAAACTACAATTCCTTCTCAAACGAATCATTTCCCCATACGGAATCCCTCTTATTACTGATGTCGAATGAAAACTATCAGCTCGCAATACTGAATTGGTCGCTGTATTCTTTCTGAATAGCCTGCTCTTAATGGAGTCACCATCCACAAATAGCTCCACATCTAAAAATTCAATTTTGCTGGTGTCATGACTAATGGTGAAACTCACATTAGAATCATTACAATTTAAATAACTGAAATATTCCAATAACTCAGCTTGAGTCCCTCTCCAAATCATCAAAATATCATCAATAAAACGGGCCCAAAATAGGATCAGGTCAGTCCATCTTGAAGCTTTCCGGCTCCAGGTGTGCTCCCTCTCAAACCAGCCCATAAATAGGTTGGCATAAGAGGGAGCGAACCTGGAACCCATTGCGGTTCCCCTCACCTGATGAAACCATTCCTTCTCAAAGAGAAAAAAATTATTGTTAAAAATTAATGCACTCATATCTACCAACATTTTTGAATGTTCACGTAAACTTGCACTGCGACTACTCAGAAAATGATTAAGCGCTTGTTCTCCTCTGGCATTATTAATACAAGTGTATAGTCCAACTACATCTAACGTGACCAGTATCATTCCTACTTCCCATTTAACCCCTTCCATGCTCATGACGAGCTGGACTCGTCATGACACACAGTGGTCGTGTGCTCATGACGAGTCCAGCTCGTCATGGAACCCAGCAAAGGAAATCCCTCTGGTGCGGGCACCAGAGGGATTCCCTTAATCTCCTAAAGCCTCGGGAGCTGGGGAAGAGCTTCCCCAGCTCCCGAGGCCCCCTGGTTTCCCTGAAATGACGATCGGCGCGCACGTCGCGCTGATGTCATTTCAGTGAAACTGAAACGAGCCAAGAGGCTCATTTCAGTTTCAGTTTCTACGTGCTCAGGGGGCTATCTCAGCCCCCTGAGCATGTAGAAACTCAGGAGAGGTATCGTTGGAAAGGGGAGAATCTCCCCTTTCCAATGGTACTCTTCCTAGTGGATCTCTGCTTGGGATCGCCCCAGGAGGGCGATCCCCAAGCAGGATCCACCCACTAGGCACCAGGGAGGGGAGTGGCCCCTTGGGCAAGGGCCTTTGCTCCCCTCATACAATTTTTGGCATGATTAGTCTTTCTGCCCCCTGGGGTAGATGGGGGCAGTAGCCCCAATCTGCCCCCGGGGTAGAAAGCCCACTAGACACCAGGGATTTTTATGGCATGTTTATTAGGGGTGGGGGCTGCCCAAAACGGGCATGCTGATGCCCCCACCCCTCCCCCGGCCACAAAATTAGTCTTTCTGCCCCCCCTGGGGGGCAGATGGGGCAGTAGCCCCCAATCTGCCCCCCTGGGGGGGGGCAGAAAGCCCACTAGATACCAGGGATGTAAAAAAAAATTATAGTTAGGGGTGGGGGCTGCCCAATATGGGCATGCCAATGCCCCCAACCCCCCCGCCGCAAAGGTACAGTCTTTCTGCCCCTCCTGGGGGGGCAGATGGGGGAAGTAGCCCCCAATCTGCCCCCGGGGGCAGAAAGCCCACTAGATACCAGGGATTTTTTTAAATTATAATTTGGGGTAGGGGCTGCCCAATATGGGCATGCCAATGCCCCCACCCCGACGCATAAGAGTACAGTCTTTCTGCCCCTCCTGGGGGCAGAAAGCCCACTAGACACCAGGGTTTTTTCCCCTCGATACATTTAGGGGTGGGGTTGCCCAAGATGGGCATGCCAATGCCCCCACCCCTCCCCCACGAAATTCCAGTCTTTCTGCCCCCGGGGGCAGATCGTGGCAGTGGCCACCAATCTGCCCCCCGGGGTTCAGAAACACCCTAGATGCCAGGGATTCTTTTTTTATAGGCCCGGGGTGGGGGCTGCCCAGAATGGGCATGCAAATGCCCCCACCCTAGACCCCAAAGAAAAAAAAAGACTTTCTGCCCCCCAGGAGGCAGATGGGGGCAATAGCCCCTGATCTTCCCCCCCCCGGGGAGGGGGCAGAAAGCCAACTAAGCGCCAGGGATTTATTTTTTATATAGGTAGGGGTGGGGGCTGCCCAGAATGGGCATGTCAATGCCCCACCCCAAAACAAATGCTACAGTCTTTCTGCCCCCCTGGGAGGCAGATGGGGCAATAGCACCTTATCTGCCCCCCAGGGGGCAGAAAGCCCACTAGCCACCAGGGATTTTTTTTTACAAAGTTCGGGGTGGGGGCTGCCAAGAATGGACATGCCAATGCCCCCACCCACCCCAAAAAAGATGTCACTGTCTTTCTGCCCCTCCCAGGAGGCAGGTGGGGGCAGTAGCCCCTGATCTGCCCCCGGGGGCAGAAAGCCCACTATGTGCCAGCGATTATGCTGGCTTTTTTATACGCAGGGGTGGGGGCTAACCAGAATAGGCATCCCAATGCCCCCGACCCCAAAAGAATAGCCACAGTCTTTCTGCCCCCTCGGGGGCATATCGGGGCAATAGCCCCTGATTTCCCCTCCCCAGGGCGGCAGAAAGCCCAGTAGGCACTGACTTTTTTCGGAATGTGCCTACCTGTTGAATTTGGTTCCTAGCTCTGCCGGCACCTAGGGAAACCTAGCAAACCTATACATTTTTTAAAACTAGACACCCAGGGGAATCCAGGATGGGCTGACTTGACTGGCTCTCACCAGGTTTTGTTACCCAGAATCCTTGCAAACCAAAAAATGTGTCCAAAAAACACATTTTCCTCATATTTCTGTGGTGGAAAGTTCTGGAATCTGCGTGGATCCACATAATTCCACCCACCCGCGTTCCCCAAAGTCTTTCGAGAAAAATGGTACCTCACTTGTGTGGGTAGGACTAGTGGCCGCGACAGGAAACGGCCCAAAGCGCAACATGGACACACCACATTTTCACAGTGAAAACGGACCCTTTTTTGCAAAGTGCCTAGCTGTAGATTTTGAACCCTAACTCTGCCGGCACCTAGAGAAACCTAGCAAACCTATACATTTTTGAAAACTAGACACCCAGGGGAATCCAGGATGGGGTGACTTGACTGGCTCTCACCAGGATCTGTTACCCAGAATCCCTTGCAAACCTAAAAATATGTCCAAAAAACACATTTTCCTCACATTTCTGTGGTGGAAAGTTCTGGAATCTGCGTGGATGTACAAAATTCCACCCACCCGCGTCCCCAAAGTCTTCCGTGAAAAATGGTACCTCACTTGTGTGGATGGGTCAAGTACCCGCGACAGGCAAGGGCCCAAAACCTATTGAGGCGACATCAAAATTACCTATCACAAACCAACCTGGTTTTGCAAGGGGGGGTCCCATGAGTTTTTGGCCCCAGGCTCGACGGCCATCTAGGGAAACCTACCCAACCACACATTTCTGAAAACTAGACACCCGGAGGAGTCCAGCGAGGTATGGCTTGCGTGGGTCCTCCAAAATTTTCTTACCCAGAATACCCTGCAAACCTCAAATTTAGCTTAAAAATCACGTTTTTCTCCAATTTCTGTGTGGGAAAGTTCTGGAATCTACGTGGATCCACAAATTTCCTACCACCCAGCTTTCCCCAGGTCTCCCGATAAAAATGATACCTCACTCGCGTGGGTGGGTCAAGTACCCGCGACAGGCAAGGGCCCAAAACGCATTGAGGAGACATCAAAATTACCTATCACAAAACAACCTGGTTTTGCAAGGGGGTCACCTGGTTTTTGGCCCGAGCTCAGCGGCCATCTTGGGAACCTACCAAACCCACACATTTCTGAAAACTAGACACCTGGGGAGTCCAGCGAGGTATGGCTTGCATGGGTCCCCAAACGCTTTCTACCCAGAATACCCTGCAAACCTCAAATTTAGCAGAAAAAAATCACTTTTAACTCAAATTTCTGTGTGGGAAAGTTCTGGAATCTGCGTGGATCCACAAATTTCCTACCACCCTGCGTTCCCCCAGGGCTCCCGATAAAAATGGTACCTCACTTGTGTGGGTAGGCATAGTGGCTGAAACAGGAAATGGCCCAAATCGTATTGTGGAGACTTCCAAAACTACCTATAACAAAACTACCTGGTTTTGGGGGCACCTGGTTTGGCCCGGGCTCGCCGCCATCTAGGGAAACCTACCAATCCCACACGTTTCTGAAAACTAGACACCCTGGGGAGTCCAATGAGGTATGGCTTGCGTGGATCCCTCAATGTTTCCCTACCCAGAATCCCTGCAACCCTCAAATTTAGCTGAAAAAAACATATTTTCCACATATTTTTGCGTGGAATCACCGTGCTGGCACAAATGTCCTACCACCCAGCGTTGCCCTTTTTCCCCCGAGTAAAATGATACCTCACTTGTGTGGGTGTCCAAAGCAAAACTGGCTACAAACGTATTTTTAAAAAAATGTAGCGCTTAGAATTCTTGGTGCTATACCCTAAATCCCTATGTTTTGGGCTCTTCCCAGTCACAGGCCTTTGGCCCACCCACACAAGTGAGGTATCATTTTACTCGGGAGAACAAGGGGAACGCTGGGTGGTAGGACATTTGTGCCGGCATGGTGATCCCACGCAAAAATGTATGGAAAAAGAGATTTTTTCAGCTAAATTTGAGGTTTGCAGGGGATTCTGGGTAGGAAAACGTTGTGGGACCCACGCAAGCCATACCTCGCTGGACTCCCCCGGGTGTCTAGCTTTCAGAACTGTTTGGGTTTGGTAGTTTCCCAAGATGGCCGCCGAGCCCGGGGACAAAAACCCAGGTGACTCCTCTTGCAAAACCAGGTTGTTTTGTGATAAGTAATTTTGATGTCGCCTCAATAGGTTTTGGGCCCTTTTCTGTCGCGGGTACTTGACCCACCCACGCAAGTGAGGTATCATTTTTATGAGGAGACCTGGGGGAACGCTGGGTGGGAGGAAATTTGTGGATCCACGTAGATTCCAGAACTTTCCCACACAGAAACTTGAGAAAAAGTGATTTTTCAGCTAAATTTGAGGTTTGCAGGGGATTCTGGGTAGAAAAAGTTGGGGGACCCACTCAAGCCATACCTCGCTTGACTCCCCAGGTGTCTAGTTTTCAGAAATGTGTGGGTTTGGTAGGTTTCCCTAGATGGCCGCCGAGCCCTGGGCCAAAAACTCATAGGACCCCCTTTGCAAAACCAGGTTGTTTTGTGATAGGTAATTTTGATGTCGCCTCAATAGGTTTTGGGCGCTTTCCTGTCGTGGGTACTTGGGCCTCCCACCCGAGTGAGGTACCATTTTTATCGGGAGACCTGGGGGAACGCTGGGTGGTAGGAAATTTGTGTCAGCCCCGTGATGCCACAACTTTACCACACAAAAATGTGTGAAAATAGGGATTTTTTCAGCAAAATGTCAGGTTTGCAGGGGATTCTGGGTAAGAAAACGTTGGGGGATCCACGCAAGCCATACCTACCTGGAATCCCCCAGGTGTCTACTTTTCAGAAACGTGTGGGTTTGGTAGGTTTCCCTAGGTGGCCGCCGAGCCCCGGGCCAAAACGTCATGGGACCCCCTTGCAAAACCAGGTCGTTTTGTGATAGGCCATTTTGAGGTCACCTCAATACGTTGTGGGCCCTTGCCTGTCGCGGGTACTTGGGCCTCCCACCCGAGTGAGGCACCATTTTTATCGGGAGACCTGGGGAACGCTGGGTGGTAGGAAATTTGTGTCAGCCCCGTGATGCCACAACTTTACCACACAAAAATGTGTGAAAAAGGGATTTTTTCAGCAAAATGTCAGGTTTGCAGGGGATTCTGGGTAAGAAAACGTTGGGGGATCCACGCAAGCCATACCTCCCTGGAGTCCCCGAATGTCTACTTTTCAGAAACGTGTGGGTTTGGTAGGTTTCCTAGGTGGCCGCCGAGCCCCGGGGCAAAACGTCATGGGACCCCTTGCAAAACCAGGTCGTTTTGTGATAGGCCATTTTGAGGTCACCTCAATATGTTGTGGGCCCTTGCCTGTCGCGGGTACTTGGGCCTCCCACCCGAGTGAGGCACCATTTTTATCGGGAGACCTGGGGGAACGCTGGGTGGTAGGAAATTTGTGTCAGCCCGTGATGCCACAACTTTACCACACAAAAATGTGTGAAAAAAGGGATTTTTCAGCAAAATGTCAGGTTTGCAGGGGATTCTGGGTAAGAAAACGTTGGGGGATCCATGCAAGCCATACCTCCCTGGAATCCCCGGGTGTCTACTTTTCAGAAATGTGTGGGTTTGGTAGGTTTCCCTAGGTGGCCACCGAGCCCCGGGCCAAAACGTCATGGGACCCCCTTGCAAAACCAGGTCGTTTTGTGATAGGCCATTTTGAGGTCGCCTCAATACGTTGTGGGCCCTTGCCTGTCGCGGGTACTTGGGCCTCCCACCCGAGTGAGGCACCATTTTTTCGGAAGACCTTGGGGAACGCGGGGTGGGTGGAATTTTGTGGATACACGCAGATTCCAGAACTTTCCACCACAGAAAAGTGAGGAAAATGTGTTTTTTTGCCAATTATTTAGGTTTGCAAGGGATTCTGGGTAACAGAACCTGGTGAGAGCCAGTCAAGTCACCCCATCCTGGATTCCCTGGGTGTCTACTTTTCAAAAATGTATAGGTTTGCTAGGTTTCCCTAAGTGCCGGCAGAGCTAGGGTTCAAAAACTACAGCTAGGCACTTTGCAAAAAAAGGGTCATTTTTCACTGTGAAAATGTGGTGCGTCCACGTTGCGTTGTGCGCTGCATCCTGTCGCGGGCACTAGGCCTACCCACACAAGTGAGGTACCATTTTTTTCGGAAGACCTTGGGGAACGCGGGGTGGGTGGAATTTTGTGGATACACGCAGTATCCAGAACTTTCCACCACAGAAAAGTGAGGAAAATGTGGTTTGTTTGCCAATTTTTTAGGTTTGCAAGGGATTCTGGGTAACAGAACCTGGTGAGAGCCAGTCAAGTCACCCCATCCTGGATTCCCCTGGGTGTCTACTTTTCAAAAATGTATAGGTTTTCTAGGTTTCCTAAGTGCCGGCAGAGCTAGGGTTCAAAAACTACAGCTAGGCACTTTGCAAAAAAAGGGTCATTTTTCACTGTGAAAATGTGGTGCGTCCACATTGCGTTTTGCGCTGCTTCTTGTCGCGGGCACTAGGCCTACCCACACAAGTGAGGTACCATTTGTTTCGGAAGACCTTGGGAAACGCGGGGTGGGTGGAATTTTGTGGATCCACGCAGATTCCAGAACTTTCCACCACAGAAAAGTGAGGAAAATGTGTTTTTTTTGCCAATTTTTGTAGGTTTGCAAGGGATTCTGGGTAACCGAACCTGGTGAGAGCCAGTCAAGTGACCCCATCCTGGATTCCCCTGGGTGTCTACTTTTCAAAAATGTATAGGTTTGCTAGGTTTCCCTAAATGCCGGCAGAGCTAGGGTTCAAAAACTACAGCTAGGCACTTTGCAAAAAAAGGGTCATTTTTCACTGTGAAAATGTGGTGCGTCCACGTTGCGATGTGCGCTGCATCCAGTCGCGGGCACTAGGCCTACCAACACAAGTGAGGTACCATTTTTTTCGGAAGACCTTGGGGAACGCGGGGTGGGTGGAATTTTGTGGATCCACGCAGTATCCAGAACTTTCCACCACAGAAAAGTGAGGAAAATGTGGTTTGTTTGCCAATTGTTTAGGTTTGCAAGGGATTCTGGGTAACAGAACCTGGTGAGAGCCAGTCAAGTGACCCCATCCTGGATTCCCCTGGGTGTCTACTTTTCAAAAATGTATAGGTTTTCTAGGTTTCCCTAAGTGCCGGCAGAGCTAGGGTTCAAAAACTACAGCTAGGCACTTTGCAAAAAAGGGTCATTTTTCACTGTGAAAATGTGGTGCGTCCACGTTGCGTTTTGCGCTGCTTCTTGTCGCGGGCACTAGGCCTACCCACACAAGTGAGGTACCATTTGTTTCGGAAGACCTTGGGAAACGCGGGGTGGGTGGAATTTTGTGGATCCACGCAGATTCCAGAACTTTCCACCACAGAAAAGTGAGGAAAATGTGTTTTTTTTCCCAATTATTTAGGTTTGCAAGGGATTCTGGGTAACAGAACCTGGTGAGAGCCAGTCAAGTAACCCCATCCTGGATTCCCCTGGGTGTCTACTTTTCAAAAATGTATAGGTTTGCTAGGTTTCCCTAAGTGCCGGCAGAGCTAGGGTTCAAAAACTACAGCTAGGCACTTTGCAAAAAAGGGTCATTTTTCACTGTGAAAATGTGGTGCGTCCACGTTGCGTTTTGCGCTGCTTCCTGTCGCGGGCACTAGGCCTACCCACACAAGTGAGGTACCATTTTTTCGGAAGACCTTGGGGAACGCGGGGTGGGTGGAATTTTGTGGATCCACGCAGATTCCAGAACTTTCCACCACAGAAAAGTGAGGAAAATGTGGGTTTTTTGCCAATTTTTTAAGTTTGCAAGGGATTCTGGGTAACAGAACCTGGTGGGAGCCAGTCAAGTCACCCCATCCTGAATTCCCTGGGTGTCTAGTTTTCAAAAATGTATAGGTTTGCTAGGTTTCCTAAGTGCCCGCAGAGCTAGGGTTAAAAACTACAGCTAGGCACTTTGCAAAAAAGGGTAATTTTTCATTGTGAAAATGGGGTACGTCCACGTTGCATTTTGAGCCATTTCCTGTTGTGGGCACAAGGCCTACCCACACAAGTGAGGTACCATTTTTATCGGGAGACTTAGGGTAACACAGAATTGTAGAGCAACTGTTATTACCTATTGACTTTCGATGCATTTCTGCCTTCCAAATGAAAGACAATGTGTAAAAATAAGTCATTTTGAAAAATGACCTATAATTCTCATGCTAGTATGGGTACTCCCAATTTCGGAAATGTCCAAATATTTACTGTTTCTAAAATCTACATTTTGTTCCCATTTCAGAAATACATAGGTGTCTTTCATAACAATTTTTCCATGTATACATTTTCCCAAAATAATTGCTATATACCCGGTACCTAATAAAAAACCATTGCAAGATGCTGCTCAGTTATTGGCTCTGGGTTCGTCGGGTTCTTGGTGAACCTACAAGTCCTATATATCCCCACAACCAGAAAGGTCCAGCGGATATAACGGTATATTGCTTTCAAATAGATGTCATAATTAGAAGAAGTTACAGGTGAAAACGTTGACACAAATTGCTGTTTTTTTCAACTAATTTTCAATTTTTCCTTTATTTAACTGTTAGTTTCTATAAGGAAAACTTTAAGGATCTACACAAATGACCCCTTGCTGAATTCAGAATTTTGTCTACTTTTCAGAAATGTATGGCTTTCCAGGATCCATTATTGGTTTCATACCCATTTCTACCATTAACTGGAAGGAGGTTGAAAGCACAAAAAATAGCAAAAATAGGCTATGTCCCAGAAAAATGCCAAAACTGTGTAAAAAAGTTGGTTTTCTGACAAAAGTCTGCTTGTCCCTGAAAGCTGGGAAGATGGTGATTTCAGCACCACAACCCCTTTTTGATGCCATTTGCAGGAAAAAACAAGACGCTTTCATCTGCAGCCCTTTTTCGCATTTTTCCCAAAAAACCCAAAATTTAGCTGTATTTTGGCTAATTTCTGGGTCCCTCCAGGGGAATCCACAAAGCCTGGGTACCTTTACAATCCCCATGATGTTAGAAAAAAGGACGCAAATTTGGCGTGGATACCTTATGTGGTCAAAAAGTTACAGGGGCCTAAGCGCGCACTACCCCAAATAGCCAAAAAAAGGCTTAGCACAGGGGGGGAAAAGGCCTAGCAGCGAAGGGGTTAAAATCTTGCAATTTATTTAAAACATCCATAGTATCCCGTATATACGATGGTAAATTAATTACCAAAGGTTTCAAGAAACCATCTACAAATTCTGATAAATGTTCCGTGACACTTCCAATACTAGACACAATGGGTCTCCTTGGCGGTTCAGTTTTCGATATATGAACTTTAGGTAAAGTGTAAATAAAGGGGAAGGTAGGATGAGTGACATTCAGATATTTAAATTCTGCCTCATCAATTAAACCCTCCTCCTTCCATGAGTATAGTCTCCTGAACATTGTGGTGATGAACAGGTCCAACTACACCCAAGAAATTCGAAGGCAACTTAGTGATTCGAATTGTTATGTTAAAATATTGGGTAATCCAGTATTAGAAGCATCCAGACGAATTTCAGGGAGATTATACTCATGGAAGGAGGAGGGTTTAATTGATGAGGCAGAATTTAAATATCTGAATGTCACTCATCCTACCTTCCCCTTTATTTACACTTTACCTAAAGTTGATAAATCGAAAACTGAACCGCCAGGGAGACCCATTGTGTCTAGTATTGGAAGTGTCACAGAACATTTATCAGAATTTGTAGATGGTTTCTTGAAACCTTTGGTAATTAATTTACCATCGTATATACGGGATATTATGGATGTTTTAAATAAATTGCAAGATTTTAAATGGGAAGTAGGAATGATACTGGTCACGTTAGATGTAGTTGGACTATACACTTTTATTAATAATGCCAGAGGAGAACAAGCGCTTAATCATTTTCTGAGTAGTCGCAGTGCAAGTTTACGTGAACATTCAAAAATGTTGGTAGATATGAGTGCATTAATTTTGAACAAGAATTTTTTCTCTTTGAGGAGGAATGGTTTCATCAGGTGAGGGGAACCGCGATGTGTTCCAGGTTCGCTCCCTCTTACGCCAACCTATTTATGGGCTGGTTTGAGAGGGAGCACGCCTGGAGCCGGAAAGCTTCAAGATGGACTGACCTGATCCTATTTTGGGCCCGTTTTATTGATGATATTTTGATGATTTGGAGAGGGACTCAAGCTGAGTTATTGGAATATTTCAGTTATTTAAATTGTAATGATTTTAATGTGAGTTTCTCCATTAGTCATGACACCAGCAAAATTGAATTTTTAGATGTGGAGCTATTTGTGGATGGTGACTCCATTAAGAGCAGGCTATTCAGAAAGAATACAGCGACCAATTCGATATTGCGAGCTGATAGTTTTCATCTGACATCAGTAATAAGAGGGATTCCGTATGGGGAAAGGATTCGTTTGAGAAGGAATTGTAGTTTGGAAAGTGATTTCAAAAGGGAATTGGATAACCTTCAAAACAGACTAACAAACAGGGGATATAAGAGGAGAGATCTGGGGATTGCCAGAGGAAGAGTGACAAAAATCAATAGGGAATCCACTTTGGTGCAGAAGGTGAAAAAGAGTCCCAGGAACGCATGGCTATGATCACTACTCACTGTGTACAGAAGGATAGGATTGTTAAGGTTTTGGGCAGGAATTGGAATTTATTAAAGGGAGTACCAGGTTTGTTTGATTTGGTAGGAGATAAGCCATTGGTAATTTACAGAAGATGTCCAACTATCAAGGAAATGGTTACAAAGAACTATATTCAACCCACGGGCAGAGGGGATTTGAATTGGTTACTACCGTCGCCTAAAGGCTTTTACGCTTGTGGCTCCTGCAATGTTTGTGCTTTGAGTATGAATAAGATAAAAGACTTTAGGTATAACACCCAGAAACGTTATCTCATTAAGGAATTCATTAATTGTAATAGCATTGGTGTGGTTTATGTTATCATTTGTGCCTGCAATCGAATTTATATAGGCAGCACCAAAAGGAATTTGAAAGTAAGGATTCAGGAACATAGACGTTCGATTATCAATCAGGATATGAGATCACCCTTGTATGTGCATATGAAGGAGCAACATAATGCACAACAAGACTTTAGGTTCCATGGGATTCAGAGAATTGTACAAGGGATTAGAGGAGGTGACTGGGAACTGAAGATTCGACAGGCTGAAGCCAGATGGATCAGTAAATGCAGATCTGTTTCCTTGGGGTTAAATACCGATACTGAATTGCATTATTTTTTAGATTGATGCCATTTTAGGGGGTCAGAAGTCAAGGTCAGTAGGGTTAGTGTTTTTTCCTTCTAGAAAAATAGTCGTAGGACAAGCTGGGAATGGTAGGTTTTACAGCTGATTGTGTGGTAGGAATAAGAGAGAATCTCTGTTGGGTTAATTTTGCATTTCTAATTTTGCAGGTTAGATATTTAAAAGTATTGGGCTGAATCAAGAAAATTATTGGAGACAATGAAGCAGGATGGCTGCGCGCAAATTAAGTGAACATTTGACTGTAGTGAGATGGTTACTTGAAAAACTCACATTTCATTGGACAATTCGTTACGCTGATGTCATCTGGTTACAGAAATAGGAGGTCGGTATATGGGAGACTAGTGTTAATATTTATTGGCTAAACTCCCAGCTGATTGGGTAATTTGAGTTGCTGATGTCACCGGTGGACCAGCTAGAGAACACCCGTCGATTCAGGATAGGTGTCTTATGATTGGTGGTTGCTGAAATAGTAGGCCGGAACATGGGGGACTGGTGCAAATGTTTATTTGTCAAATTCACACCTGATTGGGTAATTTATGATGTTGATGTCATCGGTGGACCAGAGAGGGAACACCAGCGATTAAAGACAGGTGCTGTATGATTGGTGGTTACAGAAACAGGAGGCTGGTACGTAGAGGACTAGTTTGAATAGTGACTTGAAGAGCTTGAATTTGATTGGTCAATTTGTGACGCTGATGTCACCGGTGGACCAGAAAGAGAACACCTGTGATTGAAGTTAGGTGCAATATGATTGGTGGTTGCTTAAATGCGCCTGATTGGTCAGTGGATACTTTAAAACTGGATGGCTTACGGGTTGTGGAATTCATTCCGGATTTATCGGGCCGGATGGAGGACGCTTTGGAATGAAACCAATTTGATTTTGAAGGTATGGAATGAGATAGAGGGGAATATTTGAACTGAGGGTGGTGATTAGGGATTATGTAATTACTGGTGTTGTGAGGATAACCTATATATATTTTGGTATTTTAGATTTAGATTTAGATATTCAAAGGGATCCAGGAGAATAAGAAGAAGAAGAAAAGAATTTCTCTTCTGGGAAGTTATATGGATTGATGAACGAGTTTAATTTTTGGAGTACATAATTTGGATGAATAGATGAAAAAGGTGAGCGGAATAGAGTGAATTTGCAATGATAATTATTTAAATCATTAATTAAGAGAGTAGGGGGCTGTTATTATCAGTTAGTGTAATATGTCAGACCTGCGATTTATGAATATCATTTTATAATGTTGCACTCCTTTTGTAGGGATCATTAGACGTTCAGCGATCAATTGTTCTGGGTATATGTATATAGATTGTTAAATAGGCAGAATATGAATACTATTGGTGGGATGGTGCCATCTTGTCATTTGGGTTATATTGTATGTTGTTTTTGGAAAATTTGTGAAAAATGAAATTTTTATGTTACAAAAAAATATTTTTTTGCTTTACAGCCCTGATGATGTCCCTGAGGGGGACGAAACGCGTTGGCTGTGTTTTACAATAACTATATTCAAGTTGGATTACATTGATTTGATGTGAAATAAAGAACATTATACAAGAAGTATACCTTACGATGATTTTTCTGTTGGGACGACTGTATTGAACTTTGGAAAAAGGGAAAATTAGAATTCCCAGATTAATTGTATATATATTTAACGCTCCTTCCTTATTGTACAATCAATAACCCATGTAGACACTCATGTAGCTATTCGCAAACCCATGCAGCCGCTTACACACAGAAAAACCATAGGTTTCAGACACGTTATAGTTAGAAATTAGCATTTAAAAAACCTTTGAAATTCACTGAAAAAACCATAGGTTTTAGGGACAGTTATAGTTAGTTGGACATTTCACTCGTACAAAACCCGTGAAATTCCCCCGTTATAGTTAGTTCAGCTAACTATAACTCGCGCCCCGGCAATGCACTGCTGATGACGTCACATATTACATCACTCATGACATGGTCAGTGACATCACTGATGACATCACTGATGACATCTCAAATGACATCACTGATGACATCATCCAGTGACTGTGTGTTTCTATAAAGTTTAAATATGTTTAATATATATGCCAAGGTGTATGGAAGAATGAGTGGGTGTATAAGTGTCTGAATGGATAATTTAGTAGATGCGTGACTGACTCTATAAGTGAGTGATTAAACGTATCTTACTGAATGCATGGATTAGTGACTAAACTGTGTGAATCCGTCTGTCTGTTGGTGTGTAAGCGGCTGCATGGGTTTGTGAATAGCTGCATGAGTGTCTATATGGGTTATTGAATGGTTGTCTGAGTATCTGTATGGGTGCCTGATTGTTTGTGTGGGTGGGGTGTGTGTGACTCTGTGCATAGATGTGCGAGTGGGTGATTCACTGGGTGCATGGTTTCAAGAGTGCATCTGTGATGGACTGTATGGGTGGGTGAGTGTGTGTATGGGTGTGTTAGTGAGTGAATGTATATCTCAGTGGTACATGTGTGAGTAACTACATATGTGAAAGGCAGTATATATGTGTGTTGGAGTATATAAATGGCTATAAGTGAGAGTGTGTGATTGTGAGAGTGGCTGTATGGATGAGTGTGTGCTTGTATCAGTGATTGTATAAGAGCGTAAGAATGTGCTAGTATTTGTATGAGTAAGTGAGCTGGTGTGTGTATAACTGTATAGGTGAGTAAATGGCAGTGTGATTAATTATTTGCATGACTGACTAGGTGTGTGAGTACCTCTATGGATGAGTGGCGGTGTGTGAGTGTCTATATAGGTGTATGAGTGCATATGATAGTCCTGTACTGAGTGACCGTAAGTATGAGTGACTGTACGGGTGAGTGAGTGGATGTGTGTGTAGACCTAAGAATCAGTGAGTGGGTATGTAGTTATTGGTGTTGGAGTGTCTATGGTTTTGAGAATGGCAGTCTGCAATTTAGAGTGGGTGTATCAAAGGTTATATTAGGGTGTGAGAAGATGCATCAAATTATCACATGGATGATATCATTTGAGATGTCATCAGTGATGTCATTTGAGATGTCATCAGTGATGTCATCAGTGATGTCACTGACCATGTCATGAGTGATGTAATATGTGACGTCATCAGCAGTGCATTGCGGGGGTGCGAGTTATAGTTAGCTGAACTAACTATAATGGGGAGTTTCTCTGGTTTTGTACGAGTGAAATGTCCAACTAACTATAACTTTGCCTAAAACCTATGGTTTTTTCAGTGAATTTCTAAGGTTTTTTAAATGCTAATTTCTAACTATAACGTGCCTGAAACCTATGGTTTTTTCAGTGAATTTCAAAGGTTTTTTAAATGCTAATTTCTAACTATAACGTGCCTGAAACGTATGGTTTTTTCAGTGAATTTCAAAGTTTTTTAAATGCTAATTTCTAACTATAACGTGTCTGAAACCTATGGTTTTTTCAGTGAATTTCAAAGGTTTTTTAAATGCTCATTTCTAACTATAACGTGCTTGAAACCTATGGTTTTTTAAGTGAATTTCAAAGGTTTTTTAAATGCTAGTTTCTAACTATGCCTACAGAGGTAGGACATGTGAAGAAAGAAGAAAAACGCACAGAAAGAAGCAAAAGAAATGCAGAAAGAAGCAACAGAAGGCCACAAAGACGAACAAAAGTGCAGGAAGAAGCAAGACATGTGCAGAAAGAACCAACAGAGGAGCAGAAAGAGGCCTTGTTGCAAAATCATCCTGTGCCCACAACTTTTTCAGACGGGTACTGGTGGTAACTGACTCTGACTAACCAGGCCTAGAGCCAGTGCTATGCTAAAAGACACTTAGAATACAGTGAAAACACCTACATACACTAGGGAACACTATGCGTTGGGGTACCCCTGAGATAAGCATGACCTCCTCTGTAAGGCCCTAGTACATAATAGGGCAGGGGGAATAAAACTACCTCTAAGTCAGAGGTGCAGAAATATGCTACTTTAACTAGTAGTCGCGTTTGCAGAGTGGTGGAGAAAGGGTGCTGGACGTCCAACCAACGCTCAGGAATTCCGCTGCGTAGGTCTTACAGGAGGTACCAGGAGGGATTCTTGGCCCCCAAACTCTATAAGGACAAAATTGGACTTCATCCCCCATCCCGTAATCTGCCACGAGGCACGTTTGCAGAGTGGTAGAGAAAGGGGGCCATGGCCTCCGAAGACGTCTTAGCAATCCCACTGTGTCGGACTTACTGGAGGTAACAAGAGGTAGTTGGCCCCAAGGACATCCTTGGGGGCCAACTTCCCAAACTATTACCTCCAGTCAGTCCCACACAGCAGCACTGGTAAGTTCTCATACCAGGCCACGCCCACTTTGCCCACCACTCTACAAACGCGCTCCCTGGCACGCTCTTGGATGGGGATTGAAGTCCCCTTCACTGCTGGGGGTCCTTTAGGGGCCAACTAGCCTACCTTTACCCTCCAGTTAGCCCCACGCAGTGGATTGGTGAGAGGTGGACAAAGGCCATGCCCCCTTTCTCCACCACTCTGCAAACGCGCCCCCTGGCGCGTTGTAAGTTGGGGGATTGAGTCCCCTTGAATCCTGAGGGTCCCTGGGGTCCAACTAGCCTACCAGGTACCTCCAGTAAGCGCCACAGAGCTGCGTTGCAGAGAGGTGTAAAAAGGGACGTGGCCTGGACCACCTCTCTGCAACGCGGCGCAGTGGCGCTTACTGGAGGTACATGGTGGGCTAGTTGGCCCCCAGGGACCCTCAGGATTGAAGGGGAATTAATTCCCCAACTTAAAATGCGCCACAGGGTGTGTTTGCACACATGTCACCTCAGGCCCCGCCCCCTCCCTTCACCACTGTGCAAACGCGCCCCGTGGCGCTTTTTAAGTTGGGGATAAAGTCCCCTTGAATCCTGAGGGTCCCTGGGGTCCAACTAGCCCACCAGGTACCTCCAGTAAGCGCCACAGAGCTGCGCTTGCAGAGAGGTGTAAAGAGGGGCGTGGCCTGGACCACCTCTCTGCAACGCAGGCCTGTGGCGCTTACTGGAGGTACCTGGTGGGCTAGTTGACCCCCAGGGGCCCTCAGGATTGAAGGGGAATTAATTCCCAACTTAAAACGCACCACAGGGCGTGTTTGCACACATGTCACCTCAGGCCCCGCCCCTCCCTTCACCACTGTGCAAACGCGCCCCGTGGCGCGTTTTAAGTTGGGGGATAAAGTCTCCTTGAATCCTGAGGGTCCCTGGGGTCCAACTAGCCCACGAGGTACCTCCAGTAAGCGCCACAGAGCTGCGTTGCAGAGAGGTGTAAAAAGGGGCATGGCCTGGACCACCTCTCTGCAACGCAGGCCTGTGGCACTTACTGGAGATACCTGGTGGGGTAGTTGGCCCCCAGGGTCCCTCAGGATTGAAGGGGAATTAATTCCCCAACTTAAAACGTGCCACAGGGCGTGTTTGCACACATGTCACCTCAGGCCCCGCCCCTCCCTTCACCACTGTGCAAACGCGCCCCGTGGCGCATTTTAAGTTGGGGGATAAAGTCCCCTTGAATCCTGAGGGTCCCTGGGGTCCAACTAGCCCACCAGGTACCTCCAGTAAGCACCACAAAGCTGAGTTGCAGAGAGGTGTAAAAAGGGGCGTGGCCTGGACCACCTCTCTGCAACGCAGGCCTGTGGCGCTTAGTGGAGATACCTGGTGGGCTTGTTGGCCCCCAGGGGCCCACAGGATTGAAGGGGAATTAATTCCCCAACTTAAAACGCGCCACAGGGCGCGTTTGCACACATGTCCCCTCAGGCCCCGCCCCCTCCCTTCACCACTGTGCAAACGCGCCCCGTGGCGCTTTTTAAGTTGGGGAATTAAGTCCCCTTGAATCCTGAGGGTCCCTGGGGTCCAACTAGCCCACCAGGTACCTCCAGTAACCACCACAGAGCTGCATTGCAGAGAGGTGTAAAAAGGGGCGTGGCCTGGACCACCTCTCTGCAACGCAGGCCAGTGGTGCTTACTGGAGGTACCTGGTTGGCTAGCTGGCCCCCAGGGCCCTCAGGATTGAAGGGGAATTAATTCCCCAACTTAAAACGCGCCACAGGGCGTGTTTGCACACATGTCACCTCAGGCCCCGCCCCCTCCCTTCACCACTGTGCAAACGCGCCCCGTGGCGCGTTTTAAGTTGGGGGATAAAGTCCCCTTGAATCCTGAGGATCCCTGGGGTCCAAATAGCCCACCAGGTACCTCCAGTAAGCGCCACAGAGCTTACGTTGCAGAGAGGTGTAAAAAGGGGCGTGGCCTGGACCACCTCTCTGCAACGCAGCCCTGTGGCGCTTACTGGAGGTACCTGGTGGGCTAGTTGACCCCCAGGGACCCCCAGTATTGAAGGGGAATTCATTCCCCAATTTAAAACGCGCCACAGGGCGCGTTTGCAGAGTGTTGCTGGGAGGGGGCGGGGCCTCTAACACGATCGCGTCTTTTTATTTTAATTTTTTTTTTAGAAGGGGGTTGTGTGGTCCCCCTTCATTTCCTTTTGGGCCCTGGGGACCCCATCCCCAGGGCCTGATCCCTTTTTTAATAAAAAAAAAAAAATGAACGGGAAGGGGGCCGCGTGGGCCCCCCACCCAGGGCCAATACCCGGCCCCGGGGACCCCATCCCCCGGGGCATGGCCAGATTTTGTTTTCTTTTTTTTATGGAGGGGGCCTGCGTGGCCCCCCTCCTGAGGCCTCTACTGGCCCCGGGGACCCCATCCCCCGGGGCTGGCCTTTATTTTAATTTAATTTTTTATTTTTGGGAGGGGGGCTGCGTGGCCCCCCTCCCGGGCCACTTCTAGCCCCGGGGACCCCATCCCCCGGGGCTGGCCCTCTCCGTTGGGGACCGTGGGGGGAGCCCCAATGCCCCCACGGTCCCGCCGGCTCCCCGCGTCCTGCGGGATCCGGCATTGCTTTTCCACATGGGGAGCTGCTGACATGCAGCTCCCCTTGTGGAAAAGCAATCTGCTTTGCTTCATTGGCCCCCCTCCCATCACATGCACAGCCCCGGGAGGTGGTGGTCCCTGGGCCTCAGGGGTCCGTAACGGACCCCCAAATTAGCATTTTAGTGCCCCGGGAGGTGGCGGTCCCTGGGCGTGTTGGGAGGCTTGAGCCCCCACACAGGTATATTTTTTTAAAAAGAAGCCCCGGGGGTGGCGGTCCCCGGGGCTGCGGGGGGCCGTGTGCCCCCTCAAATAATTAATGAAAGCCCCGGAGGGAGGCGGTCCCCGGGTCTGTGGGGGGGCTGCGTGCCCCCTCGCAACTCATTAATCAAGCCCGAGGAGGTGGCGGTCCCCGGGGCAGTGTGGGGGGGATTGGGGCCCCCCACACTTTTTTTGCACTGCCCCCAGGACCTGGCCCACCCCGGGGGCTTCAATCCAACGAAGCGCGGGAGCCCGCGCTTCGTTTTTTAGGTCTCGCCAGCGACGCAGCAAAGCTGCTCGCTAGCGAGATGTATTGTCGTCGACTTAGTTTGGAAGGGGACAGGAGATGTGCACTTTCCCAGACAGCCGATGTGCACGCTCACGGCGTGTCTATCAGCTTGGTCCCGGACAGCACATGGACACGCGCACGGCGTGTCTTTCAGCTTGCGCCCGGACAGCCGATGTGCACGCTCGCGGCGTCTGTTGTAGGTTGCGGCTGGACAGCCAATGTGCACGCTCATGGCGTCTTTTTATCCTTCGCTTCGGGAAGGTGCAGGGCCTCTTCGATGCTGCCAGGTACTTGTTTTTGTTTGTGTTGGTTCACTGGTTGCGATCCTATGTCTGCCCGGGGAAGACCCGTGCTAAGGCCAGGAGCCGCTCTTCACGCGCCGGTCTGCAGTTCCCTGTGGGCCGGGTGCACAGGCTGCTCCACAAGGGAAGCTACGCCGACCGGGTGGGCGCCGGTGCTCCGGTCTCACCTGGCCGCAGTCCTGGAGTACCTGACCTCCGAGATCCTGGAGCTGGCCGGCAACGCGGCCCGGGACGACAAGAAGAGCCGCATCACCCCCCCCCTGCAGCTGGCCATCCGCTTCGACCAGGAGCTCAACAGGGTGCTGGGCAGAGTCACCATGCCATGCCCGATGGAGGCGTGATCCCCTGCGTGCATACTGCCAGCTTCTGCCCAAGAGCACACCGGCCCCAAAGCCGGGGTACAAAAGCGACCTGTGGTAAGACACCCGGACGGGTCTGCAAAACTATCATCAGCTGAAGGGCCTTTTCGGATCCCTGGCCCTCCACCAAAAAGTTTCTTCTGATTTTGGGAGACTCTCGATTGTCGAGGGCGCTGGTGGTTTCCAATTGTAGTGCTTTCTTACGGTGACATCACTTCAGTGGCAACGACTGCCCCACAATCTGTGCTGTGTGTGTTTGTGTATCTGATTCTGTACCTGGAGATCTCGCGTGCTCTACGTTCTGTGGGTGTGAGAGTCTGCTGGCACGAGTCGGGCGTCTGGCTGGATCGGATGCAATGTATGGGTGTTTGGCGTGTGTTGGTGTCTGATGACGTGTGTGGGTGTCTGATGGCACGCACAAATCACTGACAGTGCAGAGGCGTCCGAAGAGACACTTGGGAACTTCAGGGCATGCCCTACAATCTAAAGCAATGTGTGTGTGTGTACATTTGAGTGTCTTTGTCTACAAGGAACTGCTCCATGAGTGGGGTCTGGGATGCATGTAGGTATACAAGGGTGTTTCTGCATGGGACTATTTGAACTTATGTTTGTGTACAGTAACTCAAGGTGTTTTGACTGATGTCTAATGGTATGAACGAGTAACGGGTGGTGCGAGTGACGAGCGCCTGAAGAGACAAGAAACAACCTTTAGGGTTTGGGCTGGAGTAATGGTACGGCGTGGTAATGGTATCTTTAGGGTTTGGGGTGGGTAAGGGTATAGGGTGGTACAGGTAACTTTAGGGGTTGGGGTAGATAGTGGCAAAGGGTAAGTTTTAGGTTTAGGGGTGGGTAAGGGTATAGGGTGGTTAGGGTTTAGTTGTAGGTAGTGGTATAGGTGGTGGTAAAGGGTAATTTTAGGCTTTAGGGGTGGGTCAGGGTATAGGTTGGTACGGTATTTTTAGGGGTGGTTTGGGGTATAGAGTGGTAAAGGAAATTTAAAAAGTTTTTGCAATGCAAATTGGTCTCGCTTTTGTAACAGTTAGAGGTATTGACAATGTAAATGACAATGTCTTTCATCCATGTGTTTTGGATTGGAGTGTTGTGGATGTGTGTGGAGTGGAATTATATGGGTTGGATTGGAATTGTTGTGGAATTGAGAGGTGAGGAGTGGATTTGTTTAGTGGAATAATGTGGCATGGTGTGCAGTGGAAATATGTGGCTAGTAAGGATGTGATATTGAGTGTACTGGAATTATGTGGAGTGGGTTTGTGTGTCAGAGTGGAAGTATGTGGAAAGGCATTTTGTGTTGAGGAGTGGTATGTTGTGGAGTTTAATTATGTAGTGTGCTGTTGAATTTTGTGACATGATGTGGAATCCTGTGGTGTAGATTGGATGTATGTGGTGTGTTGCGTAATTGTGGCGTTGAGTTGAAATATGTCGTTTGTGGTCACATCATGTGGTGTGGAATGGAAATGTATAGAGTTGAATTGTGTGGCATGGAAGTGTGGTGTTAAGTGAAATTATGCTGATTGAAATTATGTGGCATTGTGTGGAGTGCCGAAACTGAGGTAGCATGGTGGGAAAAAGAACGACAGGTTGAAATACTATCAAGAGCATTGGTTAGACTTATTGCAAGCAGACCACCTATCACATTTTGCGTGTTTAAAATCTTTCCTGTGGCCCAGGTGTACATTTGCCTGCAGTCAATGGCACCTCACACAATAAACCTTTCCAATGAAACATCATATAACTTCTACTATGCAACCTCGAAATTACTTACTTTTTATGGTCAGTAGGTATAATGATTTTAGTACTGAAGCACATGGCATATTACAGGAAATATTTTTTTTCTGTGCACACAGGGCTTCTTTTTTTTTTTTTCACCATACCTAATCCCTCTGTTGCTCTCCTATCTGTCCTAACCCCCATTCTTCCCATCTCTCCTCAGCTTGTACTTGAACCCCTGTGTGCTCAACCGATGATCCTGTCCGTCGCATCTTCTCGTAGCATTTTTGTTCTGCACTTTTTTATTTTAGATTTCATTTTTCAAGGTCCCAGCTTATTTAATTTGCGGAGGGGTGCTCCTTTCTAAATAAGGCACTTTTTTGGCACATTTTTATAGTTTTTAAATTTACCACTGCAAGATGTGGTTCCATAGTCTTGAAACAGCAATTAAAAAAAGCTGCCGCACCGTCATAACATATAAGTGCAAATGTGCATAGGTCATGAAGCATGTATGATGGTCTGATTTATGCCCCCATATACATCGTCATGCTGCTTTTTTTTTGCTGATGCAGTTTAGCGTCCACAAGAACCATTTTATTTTTTATTTCATGAGGACTGGTTTGCTTCCGTAGAATATGGTGTGAAAACTGTCCATGGGTAACAAAAGGGACAGGAAATATGTTACCCTTGAACCTGAGAGCACTAAACTCATGGTGAAGCGCAATAAAAACAAGCATTTGCAATGCAATAGGACTCGCATTTACGCAAGACCTATTGCATTTCAAATGGGAGTGAGGGCGGGCGACAAGGCATGAACGGGAGGGGTAAGGGGGCGCGTAAGCATTACATTTACAATGCCAATAGCTTATACTCTCGCAAATGCGAGACCTATTGCATTGCAAATGCTTGTTTTTATTTTCTTGGCCGGATTCGCGCACCCAGCGCGAATTCGGCCGATTTCTTTTTTTTTTTTAATGCTTTTTTGGGCCCTGGGGTTCCTTGTGGGACCCCCTGAGCAGGCCTAGGGGGTCAGGGTGTTTCTACCCTGCCCCCTTTTCTTGTTTTTCGCAATTGTTTTTCTGTTTTCTTGTGACTCGGTTCTACCGAGTCACAAGATGGCTGCCAACACTTCCTGGTTTGGAGTGTTGACAGCCAATTAGAATAAAGCTCGTGGTCGGGAGGGTGCGCGGATCCACTGTGCCTCAAAATATCGAAACGTTTATTTTTTGATTTTCTCAGCAACTACTTAACGGATTTACACCATTTAAAAAAAAGGGCGCTTTCTGAACCAAGCACTAACTTTTTGCCCAATTTGGTGTAATTCCATTCAGCAGTTTTGGCTGTAACCGTGTCTAAAGTTTCCTATGGAAAATTGATTTTTTGACCTCTATTTTTTTATTTTCTCCGCAACTACTGAACGGATTTACACCATTTTAAAAAAAGGGCGCTTTCTGAACCAAGCACTACCTTTTTGCCAAAGTTGGTGTAATTCTATTCAGCAGTTCGGGCTGTAGCCGTGTCTAAAGTTTCCTATGGGAAATAACATGGAGAAAACACGTTTTGGGACCCCCCTTTTTTCTCGGCCCCTGCTTGCCCAATCACCCCGAAACTTTCAAGATAGGAGCTGCCGGAGCGCCCCACTAGTTTTGAAAATTTCGCGAAGATTCGTCAACCGGCGCCAAAGTTATTGGGAAAAGAAAAAATGCTTTTCCTATGGAAACTAGGTCCTAACTATAACTATCTACTGGCGACCGCCAGTAGATAATATTCACTGAAAAACCATAGGTTTCAGACACGTTATAGTTAGAAATTAGCATTTGAAAAACCTTAGAAATTCACAGAAAAAACCATAGGTTTCAGGGACGTTATAGTTAGTTGGACATTTCACTCGTACAAAACCATAGAAATTCCCCCGTTATAGTTAGTTCAGCTAACTATAACTCGCGCCTCACAATGCACTGCTGATGACGTCACATATTACATCATTCATGACATGGTCAGTGACATCACTGATGACATCACTGATGACATCTCAAATGACATCACTGATGACATCATCCAGTGACTGTGTGTTTCTGTAAAGTTTAAATATGTTTTATATATATATGCCAAGGTGTATTGAAGAATGAGTGGGTGTATAAGTGTCTGGATGAAGGATTTAGTAGGTGCGTGACTGACTGTATAAGTGAGTGATTAAATGTGTCTTACTGAATGCATGGGTTAGTGACTAAACTGTCTGAATGTGTGTATCAGTATGTCTGTTGTTGTGTAAGCTGCTGCATGTGTTGGTCAGTAGCTACATGAGTGTCTATATGGGTTATTGATTGGTTGCCTGAGTATTTGTATGGGAGACTGAGTGTGTGTGTGGGTGGGTGGGAGGTGTGTGACTCTGTGCATAGATGTGTGAGTGGTTGATTCACTGGATGTATGGGTTCAAGAGTGCATGTGGAAACAGCTGTATGGGCGGGTGAGTGTGTGTATGGGTGTGTTGGTGAGAGATTGGATGTCTCAGTGGTACATGTCAAAGTAACTACATATGTAAAAGGCAGTGTATGTGAGAGTTGGAGTATATAAATGACTATACGTGAGAGTCAGTGATTGTGAGAGTGGCTGTATGGATGAGTGTGTACTTGTATCAGTGATTGTATAAGAGAGTAGGTATGTGTTAGTATATGTTTGAATAAGTGAGGTGGTGTGTGTATAACTGTATAGCTGAGGAAATGGGAGTGTGATTGATTCTTTGCATGACTGACTAGGTGTGTGAGTAAATCCATGGATGAGTGGCGGTGTGTGAGTGTATGTATAGGTGTATGAGTGCATATGATAGTGTTGTATTGATGAGTGACTGTATGTATGAGTGATTGTATGGGTGAATGAGTGGATGTGTGTGTAGACCTAGGAATCAGTGAGTGCGTATGTAGTAACTGGTATTGGTGTGTCGATGGTTTCGAAAATGGTAGTCTGTATTTTACAGTGGGTGTATCAAAGGTTATATTAGAGTGTGAGGAGGTGCATCAGATTTTGACGTGGATGATGTCATCATTGATGTCATCAGTGATGTCATTTGAGATGTCATCAGTGATGTCATCAGTGATGTCACTGACCATGTCATGAATGATGTAATATGTGACGTCATCAGCAGTGCATTGCGGGGGCGCGAGTTATAGTTAGCTGAACTAACTATAACGGGGAATTTCTATGGTTTTGTACGAGTGAAATGTCCAACTAACTATAACGTCCCTGAAACCTATGGTTATTTCAGTGAACATATATATATTTAAAAAAATTGTGAATAATTTTTAGTTAGGAAAACTATATTCATTTCTTTTTTTTTTTTTATATTATACAGAAGTCGCGCACCCTTTGCGCACCCTACACGATGGCTGCGCGCATTCCGGTAGCCATTTTGAAAAGTCTGGCTGGGGTCGAGACTTCGGCGTAATTTGTAAAGTATGAAATATCTTTAAATTAATTATAAATAAAAGTTTTCCTTTAAGTGTTTGTCTAAATGTATTAATAAAAGTATTTTTAAAGTATTATTTTCAATATAATTTCGACGAAAAATTATTCGATTATTATTGGATTCGGAGGTTAGGAGGGATGGCCATTTTGCTCGATCTGTTTTGCAAGATTTGTTGGTCTAGTCAGGTGGACACCCTCCTCCGGGTGAGGTACGGCTTGGGGATTCTATTCAAAAGGTGAGGAATCCACAGGCAGAAGTATCCATCAGAAGAACAAGTTACTTACCTTTGGTAACGCTTTTTCTGGAGGATACAGTATCTGCCTGTGGATTCCTCACTGTCCCACCCGCCTCCCCGTTGTCCACCTGTTTCTACCAAAAAGATGCTTTTACTGTTTGGCATGAATGTTTTTAATATGTCTTAATCATGCTTATGTTTTAATAGTGAGAAATGCTTGATCTGTTGCTATTTCTTTATGCCTTTATTGGTTATGCATTTGTATATATATATATATATTTAGTATACTATGTATACATGTGAAAATGTGTCGGTCCGTCTATTTGCCTCGGTGGCACAGAAAAAATGGGTGGAACTGACGTCAGCACACCGACGAGGTCCTCTTATGGCTCCGATGTCGTCATACGGTGTCGCGAGCGGAGCCGTGCTATTATGACGTCCTCGTCGACGTGGGAGAGCTAGGAAAGAATTTCCGCGGAATGCTGGCGCAGGGGATATTCGGATGTATGATGATACAACGCGATCATTTAGATCGCGGTACATTACATCGCTGTTTTTACAACGCAAGTCGTTACAACGACTTGCGCTGGAGGGCGCTGGACTTATGAATAGTGTGATTTACTATTCCAACTCCAGTCTACGTACAGTAGGGAAGGTGTTGGAATAGTAAATTACACTATTCCTTAGTCTAGAGCGCCCTCCAGTGCAAGTCGTTGTAACGACTTGCGTTTTAAAAACAGCGATGTAAATGTATTGCGGTGTTTTGACCGCGTTGTAAAGGTCGTTTTCCGGGATATTCACCTAAGTGTTCAGGCTAGTCCTTTGGGAGCAACTGTTTATGTTGCCACTCCAGAAACCGAAACCAGTGATCCGAGGGCAGAGGCCCTGCAGATGGCCCAGTCGTGTGCACCGGCGGGGCAGCGAAGTGACAAGCACCACTACCCACAAAAAAGGTAACGAGGGCACTGAATAACACAGGATCTTCTCTTTGTATCTGGCAGGAACAACGAGGTTAAAATGCCCTAGTTCCAAAATGTAGAATTAGTGCTACAACGGTCTTCAAGAGGACCTGCGATGGATGCCGCTTCTGCCTCCGGTACCCTGGAGGCGGCACATGGGTCACGCGGTACGGTCATACTGCGGTGGGACGCACACTCGTTGATCTCTCATGGCACTGTCCACACTTCAGGGAGGACGCTTTCCATTAGCTGTGTTTTCTGATGACGTGTCGCGCCGGCCCCGTCCAACAACAGAACTCCTTTAGATCCAAACAGACTCTTCCACTCTCTCACCGGAAGTGAAACCAGGCCACGCGGACACTTTCACAATACAACAGCCGGGAATGCACTTTTCGGTAAAAAAAACACATTCCTTCCTCCTAATTTATCAAATAAACGACTCACTGAAGAACAGGGGCCAGCTTCGATCGGTAAACAGCCGTTACAACGACCTTTTTACTTCGCGATACCATTACAACGCATGCATTACCACGCATGCGTTGTACATCGCGAAGTCATTACTACGCATTTTTTTAGAACGCATGGTCATTTACCACGCATGCCTTTACAACGAATTTCGTTGTAAAGGTATGTATGGTAAATGACCATGCGTTCTAAAAAAATGTAGACGTTCCACGTCGTTGTAACCGTGCACCGCCCCTCAGAGACGACGTGAAGCAGGAACCACAAGGAGAGAGGAACCACGAGGAGTGAGAGGTAAGGGGGATTGGGCATGGGGTGGGGGTTACTTTTCTAGGGTTTAGGGTAGTGCAGTGGTGTTTGTGTAGTGTAGGGGGTCGTGCTGGGGGTAGTGTTTTAGGGTTTAGGGTAGTGCAGTGGTGTTTGGGTAGTGTAGGGGTCGTGCTGGGGGTAGTGTTTTAGGGTTTAGGGTAGTGCAGTGGTGTTTGGGTAGTGTAGGGGTCGTGCTGGGGGTAGTTATTTAGGGTTTAGGGTAGTGCAGTGGTGTTTGGGTAGTGTAGGGGGTCGTGCTGGGGGTAGTGTTTTACCGAGTCACAAGATGGCTGCCAACACTTCCTGGTTTGGAGTGTTGACAGCCAATTAGAATAAAGCTCGTGGTCGGGAGGGTGCGCGGATCCACTGTGCCTCAAAATATCGAAACGTTTATTTTTTGATTTTCTCAGCAACTACTTAACGGATTTACACCATTTAAAAAAAAGGGCGCTTTCTGAACCAAGCACTACCTTTTTGCCAAATTTGGTGTAATTCCGTTCAGCAGTTTTGGCTGTAACCGTGTCTAAAGTTTCCTATGGAAAATTGATTTTTTTGACCTCTATTTTTTGATTTTCTCCGCAACTACTGAACGGATTTACACCATTTTAAAAAAGGGCGCTTTCTGAACCAAGCACTACCTTTTTGCCAAATTTGGTGTAATTCCATTCAGCAGTTCGGGCTGTAGCCGTGTCTAAAGTTTCCTATGGGAAATAACATGGAGAAAACACGTTTTGGGACCCCCCTTTTTTCTCGGTCCCCGCTTGCCCAATCACCCCGAAACTTTCAAGATAGGAGCTGCCGGAGCGCCCCACTAGTTTTGAAAATTTCGCGAAGATTCGTCAACCGGCGCCAAAGTTATTGGGAAAAGAAAAAATGCTTTTCCTATGGAAACTAAGTCCTAACTATAACTATCTACTGGCGACCGCCAGTAGATAATATTCACTGAAAAAACCATAGGTTTCAGACACGTTATAGTTACAAATTAGCATTTAAAAAACCTTAGAAATTCACAGAAAAAACCATAGGTTTCAGGGACGTTATAGTTAGTTGGACATTTCACTCGTACAAAACCATAGAAATTCCCCCGTTATAGTTAGTTCAGCTAACTATAACTCACGCCCCCGCAATGCACTGCTGATGACATCACATATTACATCATTCATGACATGGTCAGTGACATCACTGATGACATCACTGATGACATCTCAAATGACATCACTGATGACATCATCCAGTGACTGTGTGTTTCTGTAAAGTTTAAATATGTTTTATATATATGCCAAGGTGTATTGAAGAATGAGTGGGTGTATAAGTGTCTGGATGAAGAATTTAGTAGGTGCGTGACTGACTGTATAAGTGAGTGATTAAATGTGTCTTACTGAATGCATGGGTTAGTGACTAAACTGTCTGAATGTGTGTATCAGTATGTCTGTTGTTGTGTAAGCTGCTGCATGTGTTGGTCAGTAGCTACATGAGTGTCTATATGGGTTATTGATTGGTTGCCTGAGTATTTGTATGGGAGACTGAGTGTGTGTGTGGGTGGGTGGGAGGTGTGTGACTCTGTGCATAGATGTGTGAGTGGTTGATTCACTGGATGTATGGGTTCAAGAGTGCATGTGGAAACAGCTGTATGGGTGGGTGAGTGTGTGTATGGGTGTGTTGGTGAGAGATTGGATGTCTCAGTGGTACATGTCCAAGTAACTACATATGTAAAAGGCAGTGTATGTGAGAGTTGGAGTATATAAATGACTATACGTGAGAGTCAGTGATTGTGAGAGTGGCTGTATGGATGAGTGTGTACTTGTATCAGTGATTGTATAAGAGAGTAGGTATGTGTTAGTATATGTTTGAATAAGTGAGGTGGTGTGTGTATAACTGTATAGCTGAGGAAATGGGAGTGTGATTGATTCTTTGCATGACTGACTAGGTGTGTGAGTAAATCCATGGATGAGTGGCGGTGTGTGAGTGTATGTATAGGTGTATGAGTGCATATGATAGTGTTGTATTGATGAGTGACTGTATGTATGAGTGATTGTATGGGTGAATGAGTGGATGTGTGTGTAGACCTAGGAATCAGTGAGTGCGTATGTAGTAACTGGTATTGGTGTGTCGATGGTTTCGAAAATGGTAGTCTGTATTTTACAGTGGGTGCATCAAAGGTTATATTAGAGTGTGAGGAGGTGCATCAGATTTTGACGTGGATGATGTCATCAGTGATGTCATCAGTGATGTCATTTGAGATGTCATCAGTGATGTCATCAGTGATGTCACTGACCATGTCATGAATGATGTAATATGTGACGTCATCAGCAGTGCATTGCGGGGGCGCGAGTTATAGTTAGCTGAACTAACTATAACGGGGGAATTTCTATGGTTTTGTACGAGTGAAATGTCCAACTAACTATAACGTCCCTGAAACCTATGGTTATTTCAGTGAACATATATATATTTAAAAAAATTGTGAATAATTTTTAGTTAGGAAAACTATATTCATTTCTTTTTTTTTTTTTATATTATACAGAAGTCGCGCACCCTTCGCGCACCCTACACGATGGCTGCGCGCATTCCGGTAGCCATTTTGAAAAGTCTGGCTGGGGTCGAGACTTCGGCGTAATTTGTAAAGTATGAAATATCTTTAAATTAATTATAAATAAAAGTTTTCCTTTAAGTGTTTGTCTAAATTTATTAATAAAAGTATTTTTAAAGTATTATTTTCAATATAATTTCGACGAAAAATTATTCGATTATTATTGGATTCGGAGGTTAGGAGGGATGGCCATTTTGCTCGATCTGTTTTGCAAGATTTGTTGGTCTAGTCAGGTGGACACCCTCCTCCGGGTGAGGTACGGCTTGGGGATTCTATTCAAAGGTGAGGAATCCACAGGCAGAAGTATCCATCAGAAGAACAAGTTACTTACCTTCGGTAACGCTTTTTCTGGAGGATACAGTATCTGCCTGTGGATTCCTCACTGTCCCACCCGCCTCCCCGTTGTCCACCTGTTTCTACCAAAAAGATGCTTTTACTGTTTGGCATGAATGTTTTTAATATGTCTTAATCATGCTTATGTTTTAATAGTGAGAAATGCTTGATCTGTTGCTATTTCTTTATGCCTTTATTGGTTATGCATTTGTATATATATATATATTCACTGAAAAAACCATAGGTTTTAGGGACAGTTATAGTTAGTTGGACATTGCACTCGTACAAAACCCGTGAAATTCCCCTGTTATAGTTAGTTCAGCTAACTATAACTCGCGCCCGCATAATGCACTGCTGATGACGTCACATATTACATCACTCATGACATGGTCAGTGACATCACTGATGACATCACTGATGACATCTCAAATGACATCACTGATGACATCACTGATGACATCATCCAGTGACTGTGTGTTTCTGTAAAGTTTAAATATGTTTAATATATATAGGGAAAGGCGTATTGAAGAATGAGTGGGTGTATAAGTGTCTGAATGGATGATTTAGTACGTGAGTGACTGACTCTACAAGTGAGTGATTAAACGTATCTTACTGAATGCATGGGTTAGTGACTAAACTGTGTGAATGTCTGTATCCGTCTGTTTGTTGGTGTGTAAGTGGATGCATGGATTTGCGAATAGCTACATGAGTGTCTATATGGGTTATTGATTGGTTCTCTGAGTATCTGTATGGCTGCCTGAGTGTTTGTGTGGGTGGGGTGTGTGTGACTCTATACATAGATGTGTGAGTGGGTGATTCACTGGGTGCATGATTTCAAGAGTGCATCTGTGATGGACTGCTTGGGTGGGTGAGTGTGTGTATGGGTGTGTTAGTGAGTGAATGTATATCTCAGTGGTACATGTGCGAGTAACTACATATGTAAAAGGCAGTATATATGTGTGTTAGAGTATTTAAATGGCTATAAGTGAGTGTGTTATTGTGAGAGTGGCTGTATGGATGCGTGTGTGCTTGTATCAGTTATTGTATAAGAGGGTAAGAATGTGCTAGTATTTGTATGAGTAAGTGAGCTGGTGTGTGTATAACTGTATAGGTGAGTAAATGGGTGTGTGATTAATTTTTTGCATGACTGACTAGGTGTGTGAGTACCTCTATGGATGAGTGGCGGTGTGTGAGTGTTTATATAGGTGTATGAGTGCATATGATAGTCCTGTACTGAGTGACTGTAAGTATGAGTGACTGTACAGGTGAGTGAGTGGATGTGTGTGTAGAGTACCTCGCTCTGAGATATATTTCCCTATTTGTGGTTGATTCCGTACATCTCCTTAGATATGCTTGCATAACCGTTCCAACTTTCAAGTCTTGTATTTTAAGCCTGGTTGTGCGCCCAATGCTTATTCTTTCATCTTTTTTTTTTAAGGTTTTATATACAGCTGCTTTTAACCTTTTAACCTTTCTAATCAATATCCAGGTCTTAAAAGTTTTTTATTAGTATCTTTTTAGCTATCCTGATAATTCCGTTAAATCATGTATTCATATTAATGTGATATATTGTATATATTTTCTTTTTAATGTCTGTCTGTGTTTTTTGTCTGTTGCTTTTATGATTCTAGTAATCGAAATAAAGCATTTGATTGAGGATGTGTGTGTAGACCTAAGAATCAGTGAGTGGGTATGTAGTTTTTGGTGTTGGAGTGTCTATGGTTTTGAGAATGGCAGTCTGTAATTTAGAGTGGGTGTATCAAAAGTTATATTAGGGTGTGAGAAGATGCATGAAATTATCACATGGATGATGTCATCAGTGATGTCATTTGAGATGTCATCAGTGATGTCACTGACCATGTCATGAGTGATGTAATATGTGACGTCATCAGCAGTGCATTGCGGGGCGCGAGTTATAGTTAGCTGAACTAACTATAACAGGGGAATTTCACGGGTTTTGTACGAGTGCAATGTCCAACTAACTATAACTGTCCCTAAAACCTATGGTTTTTTCAGTGAATTTCAAAGGTTTTTTAAATGCTAATTTCTAACTATAACGTGTCTGAAACCTATGGTTTTTCAGTGAATTTCAAAGGTTTTTTAAATGCTAATTTCTAACTATAACGTGCCTAAAACCTATGGTTTTTTCAGTGAATTTCAAAGGTTTTTAAATGCTAATTTCTAACTATAACGTGCCTGAAAACTATGATTTTTAAGTGAATTTCAAAGGTTTTTAAATGCTAGTTTCTAACTATGCCAACAGAGGTAGGACATGTGAAGAAAGAAGAAAAAACGCACAGAAAGAAGCAAAAGATGTGCAGAAAGAACCAACAGAGGAGCAGAAAGAGGCCTTGTTGCAAAATCATCCTGTGCCCACAACTTTTTCAGACGGGTACTGGTGGTAACTGACTCTGACTAACCAGAGCCAGTGCTATGCTAAAACACACTTAGAATACAGTTAAAACACCTACATACACTAGGGAACACTATGCGCTGGGGTACCCCTGTGATTAGCATGACCTCCTCTGTAAGTCCCTAGTACATAATAGGGCAGGGGGATTAAAACTACCTCTTAAAACACGCTACAGGGCGCGTTTGCACAGTGGTGAAGGGAGGGGGTGCCTGAGGTGACATGTGTGCAAACGCGCCCCGTGGCGCGTTTTAATTTGCGGGATTAAGTCCCCTTGAATCCTGAGGGTCCCTGGGGCCCAACTAGCCCCCAGGTACCTACAGTTAGGACCACAGAGCTGAGTTGCAGAGAGGCGTTCCGAGGCCACGCACCTTTTTCACCTCTCTGCAACGCACCTCTGTTGTGCTTACTGAAGGTACCTGGTGGGCTAGTTGGCCCCCAGGATTCAAAGGGAATTAACTCCCCAACTTAAAACGCACCACAGGGCGTGTTTGCGCACATGTCACCTGAGGCCCCGCCCCTCCCTTCACCACTGTGCAAACGCGCCCGTGGCGCGTTTTAAGTTGGGGGATTAGGTCACCTTGAATCCTGAGAGTCCCTGGGGCCCAACCAGCCCACCAGGTACTTCCAGTAATCACCACAGGCCTGCGTTGCAATGCCTGTAACAAATTGTGCAGTTGTGTTTAGGTAGTGAAGAGGGTCGTGCTGGGGGTAGTGTTTTAGGGTTTAGGGTAGTGCAGTGGTGTTTGTGTAGTGTAGGGGGTCATGCTGGGGGTAGATTTAGGGTTTAGGGTAGTGCAGTGGTGTTTGGGTAGTGTAGGGAGTCGTGCTGGGGGAGTGTTTTAGGGTTTAGGGTAGTACAGTGGTGTTTGGGTAGTGTAGGGGGTCGTGCTGGGGTTAGTGTTTTAGGGTTTTAGGGTTTAGGGTAGTGCAGTGGTGTTTGGGTAGTGTAGGGGATACTGCTGGGGGTAGTGTTTTAGGGTTTAGGGTAGTGCAATGGTGTTTGGGTAGTGTAGGGGGTACTGCTGGGGGTAGTGTTTTAGGGTTTAGGGTAGTGCAGTGGTGTTTGGGTAGCGTAGGGGGTACTGCTGGGGGTAGTGTTTTATGGTTTAGGGTAGTGCAGTGGTGTTTGGGTAGTGTAGGGGTTCGTGCTGGGGGTAGTTTTTTAGGGTTTAGGGTAGTGCAGTGGTGTTTGTGTAGTGTAGGAGGTCGTGTTTTAGGGTTTAGGGTAGTGCAGTGGTCTTTGGGTAGTGTAGGGAGTCGTGCGGGGGTATTGTTTTAGAGTTTAGGGTAGTGTAGTGGTCTTTGGGTAGTGTAGGGGGTTGTGCGGGGGTAGTGTTTTAGGGATTAGGGTAGTGCATTGGTATTTGGGTAGTGTAGGGGATCATGCGGGGGGTAGTGTTTTAGGGTTTAGGGCAGTGCAGTGGTGTTTAGGTAGTGTAGGGGGTCGTGCTGGGGGAGTGTTTTAGGGTTTAGGGCAGTGCAGTGGTGTTCGGGTAGTGTAGGGGGTCGTGCTGGGGGTAGTGTTCTAGGGTTTAGGGCAGTGCAGTGGTGTTCGGGCAGTGTAGGGGGTCGTGCTGGGGGTGGTGTTTCAGGGTTTAGTGCAGTGATGTTCGGGCAGTTTAGGGGGTCGTGCAGGGGGTGGTGTTTCAGGGTTTAGGGCAGTGCAGTAGTGTTCGGGCAGTGTAGGGGGTCGTGCAGGGGTGGTGTTTCAGGGTTTAGGGCAGTGGTGTTCGGGCAGTTTAGGGGGTCATGCTGGGGGTGGTGTTTCAGGGTTTGGGGCATTGCAGTGGTGTTCGAGCAGTAAAGGGGGTCATGCTGGGGGTGGGATTTCAGGCTTTAGGGCAGTGCAGTGGTGTTCGGGCAGTGTAGGGGCGGTGCAGGGGGTGGTGTTTCAGGGTTTAGGGCAGTGCAGTGGTGTTCGGGCAGTGTAGGGGTGGTGCAGGGGGTGGTGTTTCAGGGTTTAGGGCAGTGCAGTGGTATTCGGGCAGTGTAGGGGTGGTGCAGGGGGTGGTGTTTCAGGGTTTAGGGCAGTGCAGTGGTGTTCGGGCAGTGTAGGGGCGGTGCAGGGGGTGGTGTTTCAGGGTTTAAGGCAGTACAGTGGTGTTCGGGCATTGTAGGGGGTGGTGCTGGGGCTGGTGTTTCAGGGTTTAGGGCAGTGCAGTGGTGTTCGGGCAGTGTAGGGGGTCGTGCTGGGGCTGGTGTTTCAGGGTTTAGGGCAGTGGTGTTCGGGCAGTGTAGGGGGTCATGCTGGGGCTGGTGTTTCAGGGTTTAGGGCAGTGCAGTGGTGTTCGGGCAGTGTAGGGGGTCTTGCTGGGATGGTGTTTCAGAGTCTAGGGCAGTGCAGTGGTGTTCGGGCAGTGTAGGTGGTCTTGCTGGGGCTGGTGTTTCAGGGTTTAGGGCAGTGCAGTGGTGTTCGGGCAGTGTAGGGGGTCGTGCTGGGGGTGGTGTTTCAGGGTTTAGGGCAGTGCAGTGGTGTTCGGGCAGTGTAGGGGGTCGTGCTGGGGCTAGTGTTTCAGGGTTCAGGGCAGAGCAATGGTGCTCAGGCAGTGTAGGGGGTTGTGCTGGGGGTGGTGTTTCAGGGTTTAGGGCAGTGCAGTGGTGTTCGGGCAGTGTAGGTGGTCGTGCTGGGGCTAGTGTTTCAGGGTTTAGGGCAGTGCAGTGGTGTTAGGGCAGTGTAGGGGGTCGTGCTGGGGGTGGTGTTTCAGGGTTTAGGGCAGTGCAGTGGTGTTCCGGCAGTGTAGGGGGTCGTGCTGGGGTGGTGTTTCAGGGTTTAGGGCAGTGCAGTGGTGTTCGGGCAGTGTAGGGTGTCGTGCTGAGGGGTGGTGTTTCAGGGTTTAGGGCAGTGCAGTAGTGTTCGGGCAGTGTAGGGGGTCGTGCTGGGGCTAGTGTTTCAGGGTTTAGGGCAGAGCAATGGTGCTCAGGCAGTGTAGGGGGTTGTGCTGGGGGTGGTGTTTCAGGGTTTAGGGCAGTGCAGTGGTGTTCGGGCAGTGTAGGTGGTCGTGCTGGGGCTAGTGTTTCAGGATTTAGGGCAGTGCAGTGGTGTTAGGGCAGTGTAGGTGGTCGTGCTGGGGGTGGTGTTTCAGGGATTAAGGCAGTGGTGTTCGGGCAGTGTAGGGGGTCATGCTGGGGTGGAGTTTCAGGGTTTAGGGCAGTGCAGTGGTGTTCGGGCAGTGTAGGGTGTCGTGCTGAGGGGTGGTGTTTCAGGGTTTAGGGCAGTGCAGTAGTGTTTGGGCAGTGTAGGGGGTCGTGCAGGGGTGGTGTTTCAGGGTTTAGGGCAGTGCAGTGGTGTTCGGCCAGTGTAGGTGGTCTTGCTGGGGGTGGTGTTTCAGGGTTTAGGGCAGTGCAGTGGTGTTCGGGCAGTGTAGGTGGTCTTGCTGGGGCTGGTGTTTCAGGGTTTAGGGCAGTGCAGTGGTGTTCGGGCAGTTGAGGGGGTCGTGCTGGGGGTGGTGTTTCAGGGTTTAGGGCAGTGCAGTGGTGTTCGGGCAGTGTAGGGGGTCGTGCTGGGGCTAGTGTTTCAGGGTTCAGGGCAGAGCAATGGTGCTCAGGCAGTGTAGGGGGTTGTGCTGGGGGTGGTGTTTCAGGGTTTAGGGCAGTGCAGTGGTGTTCGGGCAGTGTAGGTGGTCGTGCTGGGGCTAGTGTTTCAGGGTTTAGGGCAGTGCAGTGGTGTTAGGGCAGTGTAGGGGGTCGTGCTGGGGGTGGTGTTTCAGGGTTTAGGGCAGTGCAGTGGTGTTCCGGCAGTGTAGGGGGTCGTGCTGGGGTGGTGTTTCAGGGTTTAGGGCAGTGCAGTGGTGTTCGGGCAGTGTAGGGTGTCGTGCTGAGGGGTGGTGTTTCAGGGTTTAGGGCAGTGCAGTAGTGTTCGGGCAGTGTAGGGGGTCGTGCTGGGGCTAGTGTTTCAGGGTTTAGGGCAGAGCAATGGTGCTCAGGCAGTGTAGGGGGTTGTGCTGGGGGTGGTGTTTCAGGGTTTAGGGCAGTGCAGTGGTGTTCGGGCAGTGTAGGTGGTCGTGCTGGGGCTAGTGTTTCAGGATTTAGGGCAGTGCAGTGGTGTTAGGGCAGTGTAGGTGGTCGTGCTGGGGGTGGTGTTTCAGGGATTAAGGCAGTGGTGTTCGGGCAGTGTAGGGGGTCATGCTGGGGTGGTGTTTCAGGGTTTAGGGCAGTGCAGTGGTGTTCGGGCAGTGTAGGGTGTCGTGCTGAGGGGTGGTGTTTCAGGGTTTAGGGCAGTGCAGTAGTGTTTGGGCAGTGTAGGGGTCGTGCAGGGGTGGTGTTTCAGGGTTTAGGGCAGTGCAGTGGTGTTCGGCCAGTGTAGGTAGTCTTGCTGGGGGTGGTGTTTCAGGGTTTAGGGCAGTGCAGTAGTTTTCGGGCAGTGTAGGCGGTCGTGCTGGGGCTGGTGTTTCAGGGTTTAGGGCAGTGCAGTGGTGTTCGGGCAGTGTACGGGGTTGTGCTGGGGCTGGTGTTTCAGGGTTTAGGGCAGTGCAGTGGTGTGCGGGCAGTGTACGGGGTCGTGCTGGGGCTGGTGTTTCAGGGTTTAGGGCAGTGCAGTGGTGTTCGGGCAGTGTAGGGGGTCATGCTGAGGGTGGTGTTTCAGGGTTTAGGGCAGTGCAGTGGTGTTCGGGCAGTGTAGGGGGTCGTGCTGGGGGTGGTGTTTCAGGGTTTAGGGCAGTGCAGTGGTGTTCGGGCAGTGTAGGGGGTCGTGCTGGGGCTGGTGTTTCAGGGTTTTGGGCAGAGCAGTGGTGTTCGGGCAGTGTAGGGGGTCGTGCTGGGGGTGGTGTTTCAGGGTTTAGGGCAGTGCAGTGGTGTTCGGGCAGTGTAGGGGTCTTGCTGGGGGTGGTGTTTCAGGGTTTAGGGCAGTGCAGTGGTGTTCGGGCAGTGTAGGGGGTCTTGCTGGGGGTGGTGTTTCAGGGTTTAGGGCAGTGGTGTTCGGGCAGTGTAGGGGTCTTGCTGGGGGTGATGTTTCAGGGTTTAGGGCAGTGCAGTGGTGTTCGGGCAGTGTAGGGGGTCTTGCTGGGGGTAGTGTTTCAGGGTTTAGGGCGGTGCAGTGGTGTTCGTGCAGTGTAGGGGGTCGTGCTGGGGGTGGTGTTTCAGGGTTTAGGGCAGTGCAGTAGTGTTCGGGCAGTGTAGGGGGTCATGCAGGGGGTGGTGTTTCAGGGTTTAGGGCAGTGCAGTGGTGTTCTGGCAGTGTAGGGGGTCATGCTGGGGGTGGGGTTTCAGGGTTTAGGGCAGTACAGTGGTGTTCGGGCAGTGTAGGGGGTCGTGCAGGGGTGGTGTTTCAGGGTTTAGGGCAGTGCAGTGGTGTTCGGGCAGTGTAGGGGGTCGTGCTGGGGCTGGTGTTTCAGGGTTTAGGGCAGTGCAGTGGTGTTCGGACAGTGTAGGGGGTCTTGCTGGGGGTGGTGTTTCAGGGTTTAGGGCAGTGGTGTTCGGGCAGTGTAGGGGGTCTTGCTCGGGGTGATGTTTCAGGGTTTAGGGCAGTGCAGTGGTGTTCGGGCAGTGTAGGGGGTCTTGCTGGGGGTAGTGTTTCAGGGTTTAGGGCAGTGCAGTGGTGTTCGTGCAGTATAGGGGGTCGTGCTGGGGATGGTGTTTCTGGGTTTAGGGCAGTGCAGTAGTGTTCGAGCAGTGTAGGGGGTTGTGCAAGGGGTGGTGTTTCAGGGTTTAGTGCAGTGGTGTTCGGGCAGTGTAGGGGGTCGCGCTGGGGGTGGTGTTTCAGGGTTTAGGGCAGTGCAGTGGTGTTCGGGCAGTGTAGGGGGTCATGCACGGGGTGGTGTTTCAGGGTTTAGGGCAGTGCAGTGGTGTTCGGGCAGTGTAGGGTGTTGTGCTGGTGCTGGTGTTTCAGGGTTCAGGGCAGTGCAGTGGTGTTCAGGCAGTGTAGGGGGTCGTGCTGAGGCTGGTGTTTCACGGTTTAGGGCAGTGCAGTGGTGTTCGGGCAGTGTAGGGGGTCGTGCTGGGGCTGGTGTTTCAGGGTTTAGGGCAGTGCAGTGGTGTTCGGGCAGTGTAGGCGGTCGTGCTGGGGCTGGTGTTTCAGGGTTTAGGGCAGTGCAGTGGTGTTCGGGCAGTGTAGGGGTCATGCTGGGGCTGGTGTTTCAGGGTTTAGGGCAGTGCAGTGGTGCTCGGGCAGTGTAAGGGGTCATGCTGGGGGTGATGTTTCAGGGTTTAGGGTAGTGCAGTGGTGTTCGGGCAGTGTAGGGGGTCGTGCAGGGGCTGTTGTTTCAAGGTTTAGGGCAGTGCAGTGGTGTTCGGGCAGTGTAGGGGGTCGTGCTGGGGCTGGTGTTTCAGGGTTTTGGGCAGAGCAGTGGTGTTCGGGCAGTGTAGGGGTCATGCTGGGGTAGTGTTTCAGAGTTTAGGGCAGTGCAGTGGTGTTCGGGCAGTGTAGGGGGTCGTGCTGGGGGTGGTGTTTCAGGGTTTAGGTCAGTGGTGTTCGGGCAGTGTAGGGGTCTTGCTGGGGGTGATGTTTCAGGGTTTAGGGCAGTGCAGTGGTGTTCGGGCAGTGTAGGGGGTCTTGCTGGGGTGGTGTTTCAGGGTTTAGGGCAGTGCAGTGGTGTTCGGGCAGTGTAGGGGCGGTGCAGGGGTGGTGTTTCAGGGTTTAAGGCAGTACAGTGGTGTTCGGGCATTGTAGGGGGTGGTGCTGGGGCTGGTGTTTCAGGGTTTAGGGCAGTGCAGTGGTGTTCGGGCAGTGTAGGGGGTCGTGCTGGGGCTGGTGTTTCAGGGTTTAGGGCAGTGGTGTTCGGGCAGTGTAGGGGGTCATGCTGGGGCTGGTGTTTCAGGGTTTAGGGCAGTGCAGTGGTGTTCGGGCAGTGTAGGGGTCTTGCTGGGATGGTGTTTCAGAGTCTAGGGCAGTGCAGTGGTGTTCGGGCAGTGTAGGTGGTCTTGCTGGGGCTGGTGTTTCAGGGTTTAGGGCAGTGCAGTGGTGTTCGGGCAGTGTAGGGGGTCGTGCTGGGGGTGGTGTTTCAGGGTTTAGGGCAGTGCAGTGGTGTTCGGGCAGTGTAGGGGGTCGTGCTGGGGCTAGTGTTTCAGGGTTTAGGGCACAGCAGTGGTGCTCAGGCAGTGTAGGGGGTTGTGCTGGGGGTGGTGTTTCAGGGTTTAGGGCAGTGCAGTGGTGTTCGGGCAGTGTAGGTGGTCGTGCTGGGGCTAGTGTTTCAGGGTTTAGGGCAGTGCAGTGGTGTTAGGGCAGTGTAGGGGGTCGTGCTGGGGGTGGTGTTTCAGGGTTTAGGGCAGTGCAGTGGTGTTCCGGGCAGTGTAGGGGGTCGTGCTGGGGTGGTGTTTCAGGGTTTAGGGCAGTGCAGTGGTGTTCGGGCAGTGTAGGGTGTCGTGCTGAGGGGTGGTGTTTCAGGGTTTAGGGCAGTGCAGTAGTGTTCGGGCAGTGTAGGGGGTCGTGCTGGGGCTAGTGTTTCAGGGTTTAGGGCAGAGCAATGGTGCTCAGGCAGTGTAGGGGGTTGTGCTGGGGGTGGTGTTTCAGGGTTTAGGGCAGTGCAGTGGTGTTCGGGCAGTGTAGGTGGTCGTGCTGGGGCTAGTGTTTCAGGATTTAGGGCAGTGCAGTGGTGTTAGGGCAGTGTAGGTGGTCGTGCTGGGGGTGGTGTTTCAGGGATTAAGGCAGTGGTGTTCGGGCAGTGTAGGGGGTCGTGCTGGGGTGGTGTTTCAGGGTTTAGGGCAGTGCAGTGGTGTTCGGGCAGTGTAGGGTGTCGTGCTGAGGGGTGGTGTTTCAGGGTTTAGGGCAGTGCAGTAGTGTTTGGGCAGTGTAGGGGGTCGTGCAGGGGTGGTGTTTCAGGGTTTAGGGCAGTGCAGTGGTGTTCGGCCAGTGTAGGTAGTCTTGCTGGGGGTGGTGTTTCAGGGTTTAGGGCAGTGCAGTAGTTTTCGGGCAGTGTAGGCGGTCGTGCTGGGGCTGGTGTTTCAGGGTTTAGGGCAGTGCAGTGGTGTTCGGGCAGTGTACGGGGTTGTGCTGGGGCTGGTGTTTCAGGGTTTAGGGCAGTGCAGTGGTGTGCGGGCAGTGTACGGGGTCGTGCTAGGGCTGGTGTTTCAGGGTTTAGGGCAGTGCAGTGGTGTTCGGGCAGTGTAGGGGGTCATGCTGAGGGCGGTGTTTCAGGGTTTAGGGCAGTGCAGTGGTGTTCGGGCAGTGTAGGGGTCGTGCTGGGGCTGGTGTTTCAGGGTTTAGGGCAGTGCAGTGGTGTTCGGGCAGTGTAGGGGTCGTGCTGGGGCTGGTGTTTCAGGGTTTTGGGCAGAGCAGTGGTGTTCGGGCAGTGTAGGGGGTCGTGCTGGGGGTGGTGTTTCAGGGTTTAGGGCAGTGCAGTGGTGTTCGGGCAGTGTAGGGGGTCTTGCTGGGGGTGGTGTTTCAGGGTTTAGGGCAGTGCAGTGGTGTTCGGGCAGTGTAGGGGGTCTTGCTGGGGGTGGTGTTTCAGGGTTTAGGGCAGTGGTGTTCGGGCAGTGTAGGGGGTCTTGCTGGGGGTGATGTTTCAGGGTTTAGGGCAGTGCAGTGGTGTTCGGGCAGTGTAGGGGTCTTGCTGGGGGTAGTGTTTCAGGGTTTAGGGCGGTGCAGTGGTGTTCGTGCAGTGTAGGGGGTCGTGCTGGGGGTGGTGTTTCAGGGTTTAGGGCAGTGCAGTAGTGTTCGGGCAGTGTAGGGGGTCATGCAGGGGTGGTGTTTCAGGGTTTAGGGCAGTGCAGTGGTGTTCTGGCAGTGTAGGGGGTCATGCTGGGGGTGGGGTTTCAGGGTTTAGGGCAGTACAGTGGTGTTCGGGCAGTGTAGGGGGTCGTGCAGGGGGTGGTGTTTCAGGGTTTAGGGCAGTGCAGTGGTGTTCGGGCAGTGTAGGGGGTCGTGCTGGGGCTGGTGTTTCAGGGTTTAGGGCAGTGCAGTGGTGTTCGGACAGTGTAGGGGGTCTTGCTGGGGGTGGTGTTTCAGGGTTTAGGGCAGTGGTGTTCGGGCAGTGTAGGGGGTCTTGCTCGGGGTGATGTTTCAGGGTTTAGGGCAGTGCAGTGGTGTTCGGGCAGTGTAGGGGGTCTTGCTGGGGGTAGTGTTTCAGGGTTTAGGGCAGTGCAGTGGTGTTCGTGCAGTATAGGGGTCGTGCTGGGGATGGTGTTTCTGGGTTTAGGGCAGTGCAGTAGTGTTCGAGCAGTGTAGGGGGTTATGCAGGGGTGGTGTTTCAGGGTTTAGTGCAGTGGTGTTCGGGCAGTGTAGGGGGTCGCGCTGGGGGTGGTGTTTCAGGGTTTAGGGCAGTGCAGTGGTGTTCGGGCAGTGTAGGGGGTCATGCACGGGGTGGTGTTTCAGGGTTTAGGGCAGTGCAGTGGTGTTCGGGCAGTGTAGGGTGTTGTGCTGGTGCTGGTGTTTCAGGGTTCAGGGCAGTGCAGTGGTGTTCAGGCAGTGTAGGGGTCGTGCTGAGGCTGGTGTTTCACGGTTTAGGGCAGTGCAGTGGTGTTCGGGCAGTGTAGGGGGTCGTGCTGGGGCTGGTGTTTCAGGGTTTAGGGCAGTGCAGTGGTGTTCGGGCAGTGTAGGCGGTCGTGCTGGGGCTGGTGTTTCAGGGTTTAGGGCAGTGCAGTGGTGTTCGGGCAGTGTAGGGGTCATGCTGGGGCTGGTGTTTCAGGGTTTAGGGCAGTGCAGTGGTGCTCGGGCAGTGTAAGGGGTCGTGCTGGGGGTGATGTTTCAGGGTTTAGGGTAGTGCAGTGGTGTTCGGGCAGTGTAGGGGGTCGTGCAGGGGCTGTTGTTTCAAGGTTTAGGGCAGTGCAGTGGTGTTCGGGCAGTGTAGGGGGTCGTGCTGGGGCTGGTGTTTCAGGGTTTTGGGCAGAGCAGTGGTGTTCGGGCAGTGTAGGGGTCATGCTGGGGGTAGTGTTTCAGAGTTTAGGGCAGTGCAGTGGTGTTCGGGCAGTGTACGGGGTCGTGCTGGGGTGGTGTTTCAGGGTTTAGGTCAGTGGTGTTCGGGCAGTGTAGGGGTCTTGCTGGGGGTGATGTTTCAGGGTTTAGGGCAGTGCAGTGGTGTTCGGGCAGTGTAGGGGGTCTTGCTGGGGGTGGTGTTTCAGGGTTTAGGGCAGTGCAGTGGTGTTCGGGCAGTGTAGGGGGTCGTGAAGGGGGTGGTGTTTCAGGGTTTAGGGCAGTGCAGTGGTGTTCGGGCAGTGTAGGGGGTCGTGCTAGGGGTGGTGTTTCAGGGTTTAGGGCAGTGCAGTGGTGTTCGGGCAGTATAGGGGGTCATGCAGGGGCTGGTGTTTCAGGGTTTAGGGCAGTGCAGTGGTGTTCGGGCAGTGTAGGGGTCGTGCTGGGGTAGTGTTTTAGGGTTTAGGGTAGTGCAGTGGTGCTTGTGTAGTGTAGGGGGTCGTGCTGGGGGTAGTGTTTTAGGGTTTAGGGTAGTGCAGTGGTGTTTGTGTAGTGTACGGGGTCATGTTTTAGGGTAGTGCAGTGGTGTTTGGGTAGTGTAGGGGGTCGTGCTGGGGGTAGTGTTTTAGGATTTAGGTTAGTGCAGTGGTGTTTGGGTAGTGTAGGGGGCGTGCTGGGGGTAGTGTTTTAGGGTTTAGGGTAGTGCAGTGGTGTTTGTGTAGTGTAGGGGGTCGTGCTGGGGGTAGTGTTTTAGGGTTTAGGGTAGTGCAGTGGTGCTTGTGTAGTGTAGGAGGTCGTGCTGGGGGTAGTGTTTTAGGGTTTAGGGTAGTGCAGTGGTGTTTGTGTAGTGTAGGGGGTCATGTTTTAGGGTAGTGCAGTAGTGTTCGGGTAGTGTAGGGGGTCGTGCTGGTGGTAGTGTTTTAGGATTTAGGTTAGTGCAGTGGTGTTTGGGTAGTGTAGGGGGTCGTGCTGGGGGTAGTGTTTTAGGGATAGGATAGTGCAGTGGTGCTTGTGTAGTGTAGGGGGTCGTGCTGGGGGTAGTGTTTTAGGGTTTAAGGTAGTGCAGTGGTGTTTTTGTAGTGTAGGGGGGTCATGTTTTAAGATGCAATGCTCTAATACCTGACCAGTCTGCACTACATAAAACTGCAAAGAAACTAAAAATAAAAAGTGTTTTGCACACTTTTGTCATTGGGCTATATGTGGGCTACATCTGGGTAATATTTGTGCTACATTTGGGCTCTTTTTTCACTGGTGGCCATCTTGGAAGACTTCTTTGTTATGAAGTTTCCTAATTTCTTCATTTACTGCAGTCTCCTCAGTAGGAAATGCTTTCAGTTTTTTACTTTGATTCCATCAAGAAGGCATTCAGATGTCTCACATCTGCCATAAATTCAGAATGTTAGCACTCTAGTTGCTCATTAGATCACTGGAGTAAAGCTACTGCTCACCAGGGAGTTAACTGGTAGTCTGCTGCTGGTATTGAAAGTGATTGTTTCAGTCTGCATGTCAGAATTTTCTAATGAAATAGAAGAGGATTTGAGATCTCACTTAAAACATGCCCTAATTTTTCTTTCTGCAGCACTAACCATAATTTCTATTTCAAAAAGAACCCCTCATTTTGTTCCTTTTTAAATTAAATGTTTTAAGTGTTACTGGTTTATTCCAATCAAGATGGCTTCAGGTGTGCCATACTTTTGTCATAAGTGTGAGAAGTTGGCCTGGTATATGCTGTCCACTAATTATAGTGGGCACCTTGCACCAGTCCAAACAACCCCTTATTGGAGATAGGTTAAAGACAACCTTATTGAAAGCTATCCTAGTGGTAGCTATGGAGAGCAGCCTTCAGGCTAAGTCTTGAAGGAATGTAAAGCAGCTTGTTTTACCAGTCTATAATCTCTTGAGTGACCAAGTGAAAGAGCACCACACCAGGTATATATTCAAAATATATGTATTTATTGCTAAACACACCCCTCTAGTCTCTTTATGAGGCTAGAGTTCGAAGTACATAAGTTATAAGTTATTAAATCACAGTAATAGCACAAATACACGTTTGGGCCCTAGGGCGTGCCAAACCATATACCAATAAAGTGGTATGCGAACCACGACTGAACTAGACACTAGGCCTAGAGCCTCTAGAAGTGCTTGGACCACAAGGAACCACCCAAGGTAGTGACACAGGGGACCCACGGGAGACGCGTGCAGTGTAAATACACAACCGCGATACGCCGTTAACTTCTATGGAGAAAGTCGGGATCGGGAAAATAGAGAAAAGGGACACTTAAAAGAGGACTAGGACAAAACCCTTTGAGATCTAGGACTTTGAAGAGTCTCTACCCACGGGAGCACCTATGCACCAAGCTTCCTGAGGTAACACGAGCAATACGTAACTGAACGAAGCAATAA